>JANKKB010030085.1:0-45860 GCA_026225775.1 Bursera palmeri | reverse complement strand
TATATATATGGCATTCATGAACCTTGTTTATCTTATTAATTACTTTCGTGTATGAATTTCTGCGTTGATATATATATATGTGGAAGTTATTGCCGTTGTTGATATTCCAATGTTTTCTATGGCAGTATTTGCAAAATAAAGATCATGTTATGACCATTATATTATCAGCTATATATACCACCGGATGGGTAGGGATCGGCTTTTCAAAAGATGGGATGATGGCTGGCTCCAGTGCTATGGTGGGATGGTTCAATAAGAAAGGTCATGCAAGAATCAAGCAATTTTACTTGCAGGGTACCCATCCCTCGCAAGTCATAGCAGACAAAGGAGAATTGCCACTTATAAATGTTCCACCAGTTATTACAATTCATGGAGCCATGATTTACTTGGCATTTCAACTCAAGTTCGAGAACTATATTGGCCGCCAACCAATTATATTAGCTTTCGGTAGCAGGACACCAAACCACTTTCGCCTAACCCATCATGATGATAAAAGAACCATTATGTTCGACTTCTCTGGAGGTCCGTTCCTTCTACTTCACATATACGCATTCATTAATCAATGTACTGTTATAAGATCACATAGACTAATAAGAACTCAACTCTTTTGTCCAGGTTCTTCATCTGTTTTAAATTTAAGTTCAAGACAGAAGAGGAATCATGGGGCATTGGGTATCGTTGGATGGGGTTTAATCCTTCCTGTGGGAGCAATTGTTGCAAGATACTTCAGGCATAAAGATCCATTTTGGTACTATCTTCATGCTGTTACTCAGCTTGTGGGATTCATAATTGGGCTTGCTGCTGTGCTACTTGGACTACAACTTTATGATAAGTTGAGTGTAAAGAATGCCAACATCGACGCACATCGAGGGATAGGAATCTTCATTCTTATGCTTAGCATTCTCCAGGTTTGCCCCTGGACTGATTCGTTCCTAGATTTTTTTTTACATCGGCAACTTTTTATGCTCTACAGTATTTAGCTTTTAGTACTGCTATGTTCTGTGACAAACATTTTGACATATTTACAGAAATTTACTTGGAATCTATGTTTGATTGCAGATATTAGCATTCTTTTTACGACCCAACAAGGATGCCAAAATCCGCCGTTACTGGAATTGGTACCACAATTGGTTTGGTAGGATTGCACTCTTCTTTGGAGCTATAAACATAGTGTTGGGAATCCAAATAGGGTATGCAGGGAATGACTGGAAGGTAGGCTATGGATTTCTTCTTGGTGTAATTTTGCTAGCAGTTATTGTTTTAGAAGCATTATCGTGGATGAAAAGATCAGATGAGAAGACCACACCTCCAACATTCCAAATGAATCCAATGCAATGATCAGCATTCAGGTCTCCTGTTGAAGGTCTGTGTTGTCAATTGTGTGTTCAATTCAAGATTTGTCCAGTGAGCATGACTGGTGTATAAAATGGAAAGACTGTTTGCCGGTGAAACAATAACAACTTCTGAAAAGCCCAAGCCAGGATTTGGTTGAACTTTCAAACCACATGACCTCGTGTATAGGCTATCTGTCTCACTTGTGAATGCTAGAGAAAAGATTAAAATAGCTGGATTGCTTGCCTAAACGGACGGTTCCAGAGTCCAGAGTCAGCTTTATTCTTGCCTATAGAGTGAAGACCTCTTATTTTTGTTATTATAAATTTTAACTGCTATCTCCAAAGCCGAAATGAAACTGAAACTACTGGGAGGGATATAAGCAGAGAGTTCTTTTTTTTTTTTTTTAAGGGAAATATTATATTTTATTTTCATGGTTGCTGGGGAAGGATACTTGAGCACTTGATATCATGTCAGTACATTGTCCATTTCTACTTAAAAAACATTAAATCTGTTTTATCTCAAGCCCATCTCCAGATATCTTGTTGTAGATCACTATATATATAGTGAGTTTTGGATTTTATTCCCAACGGAACCGATGATGAGTTCAGTTGTCAATTGTCGAATATTGCGGATGAAATCTAAAATTTACAATGCTGCTTCCAGCAGAAATCATCAGATTGCTTCCAGACTTCCAGTATTTACCAGCTGAGCCAAACGCATCAGAGACAGTTAAGCGGCTAACTTGAGAGTGCCATACTACTATTCGGACACCATTGTTTCAATAGCATTGTTGCATTATAAAGGAAATAAATGATTATGAGCCAATTTTGACAATGAGTCAATGCCGATTTGAAATAAATTAGTCATATACAATTAAATGAAATTAATTATCCGGCTCATTATTGCATAAAAAATAAAGAAAAAACTTATTAAATTTCACTAAATCCACAATATCAAAATTTCCTAATCATATTATGAATCAAAATTGTCACCTTGAAAAGGACCTATGATGTTTCAGGTGTGACCTTCCTGTCATAAGGCTGTAAATCATGCAAAAGCTAACACCTATAGAAGTTCCAGGAGTATTCTTCCTACAGCAAACCTGCAAATTTAGCAAAAACCTTCATCAGCCAAATAAAGAAAACAAGCTCCATATGACGGGAGTACAGGTTTAATAGATTTCCCTTTTATGATGATTCAAGGTTGACAATAACTTAATTCTAACATACCCCACAATGTCTAACCCAAGGCACTTGGGACACCCTCTGGATACCGAGATCTAGAAATGTCTTAATTGATTATATTGATTAACTAATTTGTCAGATTAACAAATAGAAAATAAAACCCACCACATGACAACAACATAAAATGGTATTTTTTACTCCTTGAATCATGCTTACACACACGCAAAGCTTGTAAGGGTGAGACAGCACCTGATCGAGGAAAGATAGCCATTTCTCCATCACCAGCATCCATTCGCATACCATAAAAAGCAGGTATCTGCATGTCCTTTGAGGTTGTTAATATAATAGATTTAGAAATGAATCTGAATGCACAAATACAAATATACTAAGAAGAAATTAGCTGGAACATATATGTTCTTTCCTACTCAATAATTTCAACATAATACAAACAATATATGTAGCTACACATTTTGCTTATAAACTAACCTGCAGTTGTTAGAAGGTGGTGCGATTGTAAAACAGATGGAGAACGCAATCTGTGACCAACAAAATCCAGAAGAAAAAAACCAAAATACTCGTACCCCTTTTATATGACAGAATCGAGGGTTGTAACTTTTTTTTTCCCCAACAGACCAGCTACAATTGCCTTGTAAGAAAACGAAACCTAAATTATGTGGCACTTGCAGAAGAATCTCCAGTTGAAAAGCTGGTTGACTTTGGAGATTCACTTCCTCTGACTACCCTGCTATATATAAATTTGAAGGACTGTGAGCCATATGGTCGACTAAGCCAACTAATTGGCATTCTCAGAGTCTGCTTTCGGTTTCTTCTTCCCCTTATTAAAATGCTGAACGTTTTCTCAACTTCAATTTTTCGTTCAGAACTGCTCCCAGAACTTCTGTTTGGGCTGTTGAAATGATGTGGCCCATTCTCTGCGCTCTCAATCCCACATGGATTCAAATGACCATTTTCTTTTACACTTTCTAATCCAATTCCAGCTACTTCATTAGCATTATCCATTGCTTTTGATGATAAAATATTCACTTCTTTCTTACCTTCTTCTACTGCATCAATAGCCACTGGCAGAATAGGTTCTGAACTTGTCGAGTCATCTTGTTGTGTTTTTGGCTCCAAGATGGGATCAGCAATTGGCTCTTGTTGTGTTTTTGGCTCCAAGATGGGATCAGCAATTGGCTCAACGACAGGTGGTGGAACAGATAACTCCATAGGATGGAAACCCGGCCAAAATGGTCCAGGAATAAACTCCGGTACATTGGGGTTTACATTGCACTGCCATGAGAAATGATTGTGATGAAAGGCAGTACTAGTTACAGGAAAGGTACTGGTTGGTACCGCTTGGGTTTGAGTATAAGGAGGGTACATAAAGGGCAATGGCTGCATCATGTTGGGAGTTGGAGGAGGTGATGGGTAAGGGTGATGCGGGGAGGAGCATATTGGATTAACTGCTGGTAAGACGGTAGCAGGCCCTCGGTGAAGAGTCATGTTTACCGGCCAAGGTGCAACAGCTGGAACTGCAGCAGGACCAGGAGGCAGAGTCATATTTATGGCAACTGGTGCACGTGCAACAACTGGTGATGGATTGAATGGTGCTGCCGATGCAGACAACTTCCTATTGGGTAGTCCCCGAGTATCACCTGAATTCAGATGTGAGGGCTTGTCCTTCAGATCTTCTATTACTTGCAGGGTGGAGTTTGAATTATCTCGGGTTTCAAAACTTCTTGTAGGAGAATCAATTGGCTTGGGCATGCCATCAATCAATATACTATCTTGTACCACTTCTTGGACCTCAATAGCACAAGATTGAAGTCCTTCCACACTCTCAGGCATCATCAAAGAAGAGTTATCTTCCACTGCATCAGTTAACTGAGTTTCTTCCTTCTTCTCAACAGTGTTGATTTCCTCTTTTACCTTATCAGTTGAATCCAGTATAGAGTTCCTGTTCTTCTCTTCAAATATTTTTTCTACCTCGGTTACAATTTTGTCAACATTTTCTTTTGATTCATTTGTTTCATCTTCACATTTTTCAATATTAAATTCCTGATTATCTGGATTATCACTTTGGGGAATTCTGACATGCAACATTGCAATAGTACCTGGTGGTGCCAGTGCCACTTCCTTGTAAGAAGGAGATTTTCCAAGACTGATTATTGAGTTCTTCATTGAACTGACATCATTCGGTGCAGAAGTGGGACGGGATTCTGATGGAGAACTTAAAAGCTCACCACCATTTCTAGAGGTTTCTATTGTACCAGTTTTGGTAGATGATGGTAAAGACTTTACCCTGTATGTTACAGCCTTGACTATTCTCCGTCCAAATTTGGTACTTTGGGAGGAGGAATTCACAGTGTGATCCACAGAACTCCCATGAGATATTGTCCGTTTCTTTAAAAGATAAAACCTGCTGTTCTGATGAGTATTCTTGACTGAAGGATAGTCCACAACATTATCAACATTCCTTTTCTGATAAGTATAAACCTTGCCAATTGCTGCTCGCCGCTGCTTTAGACGCCGTCCATAGGAGCCAGCTGATCTTGGCCTTTGTACTGGTTGCCATCCATCATCTCCCTCATCATGTGTTTCAGATATAGTTTCTTTCACAACATCTAGCTTTTCTTCTCCAGCTTCTTCCTCAACAAGCTGCTGCTTCTTAAATGGTACAGAGCTAATCCCCTGGTTAAGATCTGCATCAGCTCCTGATTCTGGCACATTTATCTCTTCATCTGAACTTCCTTTCAAGTCTTCTTTGGAAGATTCATTAGATCTTGCTAAACTGATATCTTGGTAGGATTTTCCCTTCACCTGTAAACGAGAATTAAGAAATATGATAGGGTGCAACACAGAAGTATTAAAGAGTAGGGCCCACAAGGTAACATGCATGTTAACCATCATTCAAATAATGTAGAAAGCCTTCCACTAGGGTAAATGTCAGCAGATGCCTGCATCTGCCTAGTGGCTTGCCCCCTTGTTAAGCAAGCGAAGCTTAAGCACCTCGGGATTTTTCATTCCTTGCTGAAGAATAGCTGCCTCCTACACACATCATCACTAGGAAGATTCTACTAGGCTGGTGCCAGGACTACACTTTTCCTAGTCTGGTATCACTCTAAATTTTCAGGATTTCAGACTCATGATTATGCCTAATGGATTTATGTTATACGCAAAGCTTCTATATAAGTTCAGTCACAAACTATTTCTTGAGCCTGCAGAGCCTTATTGAGGCTTACAAGGAGGATACTAATCATTTTCCAATTGATTTCAGTCTAAAAGTGCGCCCAACTATATTCAACTTTCAATCAATGGTTCCATTCAAAGAAAGCTGCCAACAGTATGGTAAGAAACCTAACCATTCAAAAGTTCATCGCTCCAACACAGCAGCAATATGAAAATTCTTCATTCTATCATAATCTAACATAACCTTAACTACAACACACCTTTGTAATATAGCTCTTTCTCTTTATGGATGAGACATCTCTTCCCTTGGCATCATGACTTGGATTAATGTAGTCTAGCAAATCTGATACACTGCAAAGTTTGTTAAAGAAAGACTATTAGCGACGAGGATCTTTTAATATGAATCAAAACGCATCTTATCTTCAACATAGAAAAATTTTCACAAATCATCAATTGCATAAAGATTTATATTACCAAGAACAGTAAGATACACGTTACCTTAAGTGCCCTTTGCTGGCTATGGATGCATCAGGCTTCCGAGTACCATTTCGTGCAGCTTCTTGCTGTTCAAAAGCCTTGGATTCGAAGTACTCAAGCCAAGCAGCAGCATCCTACAGTATTTGATCACATAAGGGTGTCATAAATTTAAAGTTTGAACTCATTACTTCAAGCTATTAATTTGATGGTAAAAAAATCAATTCCCATCTGATTGCAACTTTTCTGCCAAATTAAAATAGTTGATTGGCAAATCAGACAGAGTAAAGACTATGGGATTGTTTGAATTGTATAACAGTAATGAAACATGGTCATGAAGTATTTTCATATAATCCAAATAAAAAAAAAATTGTAATATAAAGAAGCTAGGGTGAGAAAATGCCTGAAAAAACAAAAACATAACTTCAGTATAACTCTTGGAACTAGTAATAAAAGTACCTGTGTACGAAGATCATCTGGGCCTAGCTTCGCTCGAAGAATTTGCAAGGTTGTTTGTTCATGCTGAACACTCAAAGGATATGCCTCCATCAATGAAAGTGCAATTGCTATGGCATGGTAACTTGCTGCTGTCTGCAGAGCATTGGCACAAATAGAAAATACTTCTTAAAGTGATAAACAAAACATCTAGATTAGAATTGTTAAATTATGAATATGAATAGAATTATTTTATCCTTTCATATATTCATTAATTAACATAGTCCAAACTCTCATTTCATACACCAAAATAATTGAAGTCTCGAGCTACATGGAATAATATGGTGAAAAGGATAGAGCTGTCTCTAGTATCAATTCCACCATCAACTAGAAATGACTAGAGGATACATATAATACAGTATTTAACTACCTTTGGCTAAAAATTGAATGGAAACTTTAAATGAAGAAAACAAAATGGAACCTGAATATGATCTGGACCGAGCAACCTTTGGTTACACTTCAGAGCTTTGTGGAGATATCTGAGGGCAACATGCACATTCCCAAGTCCTTCTTCCATCATGGCCACATTGATGTATGTTGCAGCAGTGTTTGGATGAGATGGACCACAGGTGAGATGTAAGAGATATAGAGCACGCTTTACATACCTGATCAACAACAATCCTTGAAATTCAGACCAAGGAGAATGAAACCAAAAAATGAAAAGTATAACCTTCAAGAATTGCAAAGTAGATTTAACTAGGAAATTTCTCAAAAGGGAAAAAAGGGAAACTTAATAAAATGTATCAGCAAAAAGATCAGTTCTTTACATAAAGAATTTAAGGAATTTAAACTGGAAACATATTCCGGACATAATAGCCCAAGATCAAGTGACTTTGAAGTGTCCAAAGAACTGATTGATATGAACCAATGGTTTCTCCAATTATTCCAAAGAGCCAATACACACACATGATGCACAAAAAGAAACTAGATTGTGATTTGGCAATCCATTAAACAAACCAAAGAATCAACTCAATTCAGAAACCAGATTGAACAATGACCAATATAACTGACATTCTTTGCTTATTCTGTCCTTTCATCAAAAAAATGACATTTCATCAAATATATATATATATATATTAGAGCAAAAACACAAGTTAATAGATGCTTCACAAGAATAAAACATACTTCAGAGCCAGTTCTGTGTGTTGAAGTCTATAATAGAACACAGCAAGATCTCCATAACTCTTCATCGTATCTGGATGATCAAGTCCTAGTTCTCTCTCATTGATATCCAAAGCTTTTTGCTGATATATTGTAGCCTGTATAATGGAAAGATTGTTGATTCAGCATTGTCTTGAAAGCCTTTACCATAGAGATGCATTTTTTTGTATTTTAGGCATTTATACAGAAAACTAAAGCCTTCTGTAAACATCCATTATGCAAATTTCTATAAGAGCAATCTGATAAAATTTTGGAAAGCAGAAAAAATGCATTATAGATTCCCCAGTAATATTAAAACAAAAATGGATATCCAACAAACCTGATTGAAGTCTCCAGTATGATACAACACTACAGCAAGAAGGCTGTAAGCACCTGCTGTCATTCGATGATATGGACCACAAACTGCTACCAGCTTTGCCAAGGCCTTTAAACAATACAGGAGGAAAGAGATAAGATATATAGATATCAAAATGACATGTTTGTTGAAGCACCTTAGTAATGGCTTATATTGAAGATGCATTTTAGTCACAATTTCGGTACCTTTGTCCCATAGGTAACAGCGTCTTCAAGTTTTCCCTTATCCAAAGCTGTTTTTGATGATTCCAGGAGTTGCCTTCCATCTGCAGATGAGCATGCTGCTTGCTGCAAAGAATTAGAAAACAAAATTAAGAAAAAATGCTTGCTCAAGAAATTCAGAGACAAGGTGGAAAAGAACACGTTCTATCACTCTATTTCTTGTTCATTACCTTATGTACAGGCACCAGGCTGACAATGTCTGTTTTCCGGAATGGGCTTGAAGAGTCCATATCAAAATCCCTTGAAACCAACTCAATACCCACCTAAAAAATGAATAAAATAAATAATGAGAGATAAAATTCTTAGTTTTTAATGTTTCATTGATAACTTCAAGATTTATGATCTATAAACTTCTTTCATATTCATGATATAGCTGTGACATGGAAGAACTATTTTCCTTGTCTGACTTTCCCCATACAAGTAAATCATTTACTCTTTCTGCATGTTCTAAAATTTATCCAGATTAACATTCCCTACACACCATCACATTTAGTAAGTGTTAAGTTTGTCACTCTCCTAAAAGCTTAAACTTATAGGTGTAGACTTAACTTGAATATTTAAACCTTTAATACTCCCCCTCATGTGCAAGGGTCTCACGTGTACTTGCAGCGTGAACCGGACCGAGCCTCACATGCCTCAACAGGTCTTACAACTGAGCTAAATAATAACTTTTTATTTTTTTAATTAAATGACAAGGAAAGGATTCGACCTTGGACCATTGGATCACTATGGCTCTGATACCATGATAAGTTTGCCACTCTCCTAAAAGCTTAAACTTATAGGTGTGGGTTTAACTTGAATATTTAAGCCTCTAATAGTAAGGAAGGACAACAGGTCATGATAGTTGAAGGATAAATCATAGTGATTGGTAGTAACCACTAGATAACTAATTTAATCATATTAACTTCTCCATCAAATGAGAACCCATAAAGTCTCTGAACTTAAATGATGACAATTAAATCATCCATTCATATGGAAAACCCCAGGCCTAACCAGTGAATGGTCTCTCCTGCCAAAACCAAAGTATTCTTTGAAATTGATATAGAGTGCCTATGATATGTCCCGAATCAACAGAAATTACAGAGTTTAAGATCTACAGAATCAGTATTCCAAAATATAGGCAATTTAAAAGATTTCAAATTAGAAATTTATAGTGGGGTGTCAAATACCTTGTGACATAATCCTCTTAGAATTGCAAATTTCCGCACATCTTTGTCATTTAATCCATTAAGATCCCATTCATACCGCTTCATCAAGAACACCTCCAGCCATCTCCACACGAGGGAATGGACATTACAGGACTTATTTACGTCTTTATTTTCAGGAACCCCAAGCATCAGATTCAGTGCAGCAGCTATCGATACAGCCATTTTCTCAGTATTACCAATAGCAGAAATCACTGCCTGAAGAATGTGCTTTAATGCTCGAACAATCATCTCATGAATACAGAGTGATTGTACATGTGATAGCTTTTCTGAAAGCTTGACCTGGTTTTCAAAACAAATAGCAAATATTAGTCACTATTAAAACCCATACATGAAGCATTTCACAAGTTAGAGGTCTCTGAAACTTTATTAGGATGTAAATCTACTGATAGTTCCCAGTGAAAAATTCAAATTAGTGAAGTCATTTGCAGCAGTGATCAGAAACTCCAGAAATGAGGGAACCAGAATCAGCAAGGAGTTCAAGTTATGTTTATGGTTCATTCTAGCATATTATTACTCGAATAATGTTTTACAAAATAATCAATTCTGCTTCATATTATATTCTGGCTCCACCTTAATTTACTAACTTTGAGAGGCTGGTTACTGAAAAATGACACAATCAGCAGCTCTAACTAGTGTTTTTCAAGATATATGATGGAAAGCAGTAGATAATATGAAGGTTCTCTAAAAAAAGCATGACATTTGTCATTTTCATGCATACTAGTATACATATGTCATAAGAATGCCAACACTGTTGTCAGTGTTGAACGCAGATACATATCATCTCACCTGACCTCCGAAATCCTGGATGGCAGGACTACCATAACGTAAGTTGTCAAAGTTTGAGAGAGTTGCAACATATCCAAATAAATAACAGATATAAAATAGAATCCTTCTAGAGGGATATACTGAAGAAGCAAAAGCCTTCTCCAGAATAAGGCACTTACAACACGTCCCAGAGAACGCATCCGAAGGCCTCTAGTGTGCATGAAATCAGTTAGAGTCCGGCCATCAACCGGTGAAAGCTCCAGAGAACCAAAGTCCGCAACCTGTATTGCATGATAAATACTAGTACAAGGAATCAGCATAACCTTATTTATATGCAGACCCACAGAAAAAATAGGTAAATAATATTCATTAATTACCAGTTTTGGAAGAGCAACTTCAATGTAATATTTGTGAGACAAGTCAACTAATTCCAGCAACGACTATCAAATACAAGGTAAGTTAGTTCTAAAAATACAAGAAATTACAATATATTCTAGCTTCTTCCATGCAAAAATATCAACAAATTATTACCTTGCGGTGAAGTCCAGTTTCAGATTCTTTTAATCGAGCAAATGCCTCCTCAGACAGTATTTGTTTTAGTGCAAGCTCATTTTCCTTGGCACTGGATTCAAGCTGAGCTTCTATAGAAGCTGAAGTAGAATTTTCAGATTCCCCTGTAACTCCGTCTGCATGTGATTTTAAATTCTCAGACTGAATTTCTTGATAACCTCCATCTAATCTTTTCTTGTTATTTTTAAGGGACCTAAGAGGTGTCCCAAGCCCTTCAACCTTCATTTCACTCTTAGCCTTCTCATTTGTTGGTTTCTTATCTTTTTCTACATTCTTTTGGTCTTGCAAATGCTGTATCCAGCAGGCTCCAAGTTCCCATCTTACATAATGGTCCCGTTCTGGCTCCTCTTCCTCAAGCTTAGCAATACTCTCTTCCAGCAATCTTTCAACAAATGCTTTGGGAGCATTAAGCTCTTGACATTCCAGACTTTGCAAATGCGGTGCCGGTTTGTTGTGCTCTAAAGATGTTGTGTTATGAAGAAGTAATCTCAAACTGTAAGGAACACAGCATTACTTAGAATTTTGCATGATGAAGCCAAATGACAAATATAAACTTAACTAAGGAGCACATACTATCACCCACAAAAACAGCTGTAGGAAAAAAGAAATGCTTATTTAACCAAAGATTTACTTAGAAATGAACAATCAAAAATTAACATGGCTATGAAGGAATGAAGTAATATCCAATAAGATTACAAGTGAAGCGGTTAAGCACATGAAGAATTCTACAGCCTCCATTTGATGATTTCCATCTTCAAAATTTTAAGGGGCTCATATAATCCCTTCTAAATGTTCGCCAAGTTGACCATCAGGATCATTTACATAGTCAAATGAGAATAGAAATTCACTCAGGAGTGACCAAGGTAAAAATTCAACCACGACATACATTTTGTTGAAGTTGAAACAATATACGAGTGCAAGATCTTTAAATCATCATCATAAGTTCTTAAATTTTTACTTTAGAATCTAAATAATGATTAAATTTCTCATGGAGTCTTAAAAGTGCGATACAACTGATACATAATATTTTTGCAACACATGTAGCAGAGTTCAAAAGAAACCTGTTTAAATTTAGGGCATTAGCACCGCCATCGGGTTGTTCAAGTTCAATGTTTTGAGATAGAGGACTGACTTTCTTGTTCCCTCTCTCCTCAACTTTGACGACAGCTACATAGCCACAATATCTTACATTAACAACACCAAGGGTGGCAACATCCTGCACTCAAAATGTAAAACTTTCTTCAACCATTTTCATAGAAACAAGCACACAAATTATAAAGAGATAACATCATTGCTCAATCATATTTCAGATCTTACATGGGCAGCAGTATTCTCATCAGCAGTGATCCCTTTCAGTATGTTTCTTCCTACTAGATTCTTTCTATCCACCCCAGTTGCTTGAGTTCCATCAATTTTTGTGTCCACTTTACAACTTGCATTAGTAGCATCTTTCATGACCCTGATACTTAAATCCCCAACTGTCTCAGTATACAGAATTTCAGAGTTACTTGAACAGATTAAATCCAGTTTTTCCATTACATGCTGCACTGCCTTAATGGCTCTGAAAATGGCAACATCGACAAATAAGCTGTGAAGCAGGAAAGCTTTCCTATCTCGGATCTGCCTCTCTTCCGCTGTCTTGCAAGGCATAGATGCAATAGAGGAGAACTCATTAACCCACGGTATCAAATCACTTTTTCCATCTCTTCCTAGACCACCTCCATTTCCTCCCCAGGCTTCATCCTCCGCAGGAAGAGGTGGGAAAACTGAAGGTAACTGTGCCGCAACAGGAGGGATGAGCCATGTGTTTGCTCTGAAGCCATAAGGAAGATTCCCAAACTGCAGGAGTACAAGGAACAGCTTCATAACGTAACATACAAATACAAGACTAAGAGAAATATCTTTTGCAATGCCAGTCAAAGTAGCCTGTAAAAAATAAAATTTAAATGAAGAAATAAATAATTGTGCACCTTATTACGTTCGGAGAATGCTTTCATGAGATCATCATAAGCCTGAAAAATGAAAAAGGAGATATATAGCTTCAACATATTTTCACCATTCAAAAGACTGAAAGAGGAAGCTTGTGGCAAGAAAAAAGAATGAACTGAAATTTAAGTCAAATCAGTCAATAAAAGTAAAGAAGACTGACAGTGTCAAAGGCTCGGCTAAGCTGTCGCAACAAATCAACGAGGTTGTGACACAGAATCCGCTGCTTTCCAACACTATAGAACCCCTTCCTGCAAGCCTCAACATGAACCAACTTTCCATTGCAAAGCTTCACCTGAGAATAAACGACAGACCACACCTTAAATTCCAACATTGCAGAATAAAATTATCCGAATTGTTAATTAGTTTGAAAGTCTTACATCAAGTGACAAAAGATGATCATCAGCTCCAACGTCTTCGACGAGTCGTTTCGTTGCTCTCCTGATAACTGCAACATTCAAAGCAGATCACCGCCGTTAAGTACGAATATAAACATTTTCAATGCCTTTTTTCCTGGAGAGAGAAAATTACACTGCAGCGGAGGAGTGAGGTGGGCGAGAGAAAAGAACTCGTAGAAGCTGCCAAGCTTAGGGCAGGAGTGACTCATCTCTCCGCCTCCGTCAACGGCCACGTCATTTGACGACGTTGATTTGGAAATTGTGGACGATGGTGGTGGCGGTGATTGCTTCTCTTTACTTGATTTTGAAGTGGTTCTCTTGGAGCTCTTGCCATCTGGAGCATTCTTGCCCGTCTCGGAATTCGCGCCGTCCTTCGTCGCACCCGACGGGCCGAAGCACGTCGTACACGCGACAATGTCCAGCACTCGTCTAACGTGCGCCACGGCCAGCTCCTCATCGTAGTCCTCTGTTGTTTGCGGATTAACATTTGAAAACGACAGGCAACCGTTAAACAAATGAAAAGGCAGTGAAACGACATCGCTTTTGTAGATCAGTTATTTATTTGTGGCGGTAAAGCAGATTTACCTTCTGTTAAAGTGAGGACGCATGGCTTCAATGCTGACACGTCTACCGTGTCCTTTAACCGTGGCCCACGCACCTGTATATTATAGAAACACTCCGATAAAGGGGAGATTTGTATTGGTACAATTACCAAAAATAAAATAAAATAAAAACCCAAAAGCCCAAATTGGGTTTTCACTTCCGAGTGATCCCATAGAAACTGGCCTATCATGCGAAGGATCTGATCTCTATCAATAAATGATTTAAAATATCATTTTATTTTAAATAAAACTATCAAAATAGATTATAAATTCGGAACAATAATGAAGTTTTTGAGTTAATTTTTATTATTTTTCTTTCATAATAATTATTAGATTATAAAAGATAGATGTTATGTAATTATTGTTCAAATGTATAACGATTATTTATTATAAGTTCTAAAAACAAATAAATAGTCATTGTACAATGGTTGACTACCACCGAAAGTATTTGACATGTTGATAACATGCAAAATCAACACCACAATGAGCAATTGAGCAAAGTAATTATGACTTTACTGGTGACAGAACTCGGTAACAGATATCAATTACAAGCTCTTTCTAACGGTCACTGGTACGATTGAGTTAGAAGAGAAAGGAGAAATTGAGGGGAGAGAGCATAGATGCTCTATTTATTTGGAAAGACATGTCGATGATATAGATACTAAAAAATGGTTAATATGAGATGAGGGCCACTAGCACTGTTTAATTGTTGGTTGAATATACAGACAAAAAGACAACTGAGTAGTTTCATATGAATGAAATTATAATTTTAATTACCTCATGAGATAAGGAAAAATTGGTGATATTGCAAGTTTCCGTGTTCACAGATAGCAGCCGACGGACGTCTATGATCCTGTCCGTTGATATCCCCTGCTCGTAATTCACGTTAATAATACAGAAGTCTCGCAAGTACTCTAAATAGTCAAATAATTAGACTTCAATTTCACATCCTTACAAGGGTTTGGTTTCAATCAAGATACGCAACCGTTAATGACCATGCTTCGTACTTAGTCTAACAATTGGAAACAAACGGAGTGTTGAAAACACGTTGAAGGGAAAACGACAGCACGTTTTGAACATAGAAACTAGCTAATTTCGTTTCAATCAATAAATTGTGGTTCAACAACTCCTGTGCAACGTGAAAACAGCAGTAGCTAGATGTGGATTGTGCTATCCAGTGGATACGAGCCAAAAAATAGAATAGTCAACATGTGAAACAAAATTAACAAAGCCTGCAGAGGCATAAAGAAGTAGAAGATGCGCAAGAAAATTAAACAATGAGGACACACAAACAGCACCATCACAGAGTTGGTGCCGCTGACTTGTAACTGCATAGAAATAATTAAATAATATAGAAACAGTTTCAGCTGAATTTGCTCAAGCTTTCAACACAAGAGCCATGAACTTTGATTTGGAGCAACAAACCTTTAAAATAACATGAGTTTCGTCTGGAAGGTTTGTGGTGATGTCCAAAACAACCGGCAGAACTACCAAAGAGATAGCAATAAACATGGATGTTAACAACAAAGCTGATGGAAATTGTAAATAAAGTATAGTTAATTACACAAATGAATAATAAGAATATGAACAACAGTTTATACCCTTTTCTTCTTTCTTCTTCTTTTCGCCTTTAGCCTTGCTGCGACTGTTCCTCGGAGCCATTTTCGACCTTTGCTAAATGGGCTGAGCGCAAACTGGAAGCTTTTCTAAGTATACCTATTTGAAACCCAATATACATAGCAGAGAATTATGGCTCATAATTGTCTAAATCAATCAGAAAGACTTTCAAGAAGTTAAATAAATTCAGCTATAGCTCAGACCAAGAAAGACTGGTTTTAACTCTCAAGAGCTATACATAAAGCATTAATTAATATAAACCATTACCAACTAGCAGAAGCAGAAAACACAGAGGAAATATTTCTGAATTTGAAGTATAGAAGAAGAGGGATAGAGACAGAACAGGTTGTTTAATGCCTGTCGGAATGATTGCGTTGCACCAAATATGTAAGGATGACAAAAGCGTATATATAAGATAGGATGAGTAGAAACTCAAACAACAGCAACAAGAGCGAAGGGTCTTCAGAAATCGGATAATGAAGAGTGCTTAAACCATTAAAGAGGTTTGAAATGAAATGAAGGCCTCATCCACTTGAGAGAACAATGAGAGAGAAAAGGGTGACAATAGAGAGAGAGCGAGTTGTGGTGTGATAAGGAAGGTAGGGCGGAGATTTAACGGTCTGATGATATATGGCATTATATGGCAGTTTCTGGCCTCTACGGTAATTAAAAAATATCGTTTTTAATCATATAAAAAAATATTATTATTATTATATTAAAGATATGAAAAAACTGAAATTTTACTGAAGAAGGTTGGCAAGTTGCCGTGCAACATATTGCAGATGAGACACCATTGCCTTTCGATTCCCATAATTAGAATCCGCCAAAAATTCTACTTTGTTTTGAATATCTTATGCTATATCAAATTGATACATGTAATGTGCAGCTTCAGCTTGGTTTTTGACTTTTTTTTTAATTTATTTATGGAAAAATGCAACAAAAGATAATGTGAGTAGTCAGAGTGCTACTCAACAATAGTTTCGCTATTTTACTAACGCTAAACAAGTAATTATCGCTAACAATCCCAATGTTTTACCTTCGTTTTGTTTAGATCGGACTTTTATCCTTTTCTCTTCCGTCATCTTAAGGTTTTAAGAAATCTACTTTTTAGATTCTTCACTTACTAATTCTGTTAGTTAAAACATTGGTTGACCTTCATAAAACAACAATTTTATCACTTTTACCCTTACTAATAAATATAAAGAGAACATAACTAATTTATAAAAGGATAATATTGAATTAAATGTTCAAAATGATATTACATAAAATAAGAATGATCGTGATTTTCTTGTTAAGGTAATACATGTATAAAATTACCTAATTACTCTTGGAAAAAAATAAATGTACCTAAACCATACTACTTATGTTTATGTTTATGTTTCTTATAACTCTATCATTATCATTTCCATTGCATACATTTTAGTTTCTTTGTCTTGTCAAAACTAGAATGGCTCTTTTTGCGTTTTTTTCTAAGGACGATTTGATATTTTTTCACATTTATTATTTTGATAGCAAAATCATGATCATTCATATTGTACGTAAGGTCATTTTGATTATTTAACTCAATATTATCCTTTACAAATTAATTATGTTCTCTTTATATTTGTTAATATTGGGAAAATGATAAAGTTATTGTTATATGGAGGTCAACATATGTTGACTAATAAAATCTGTAAGTAGATAACTTAAAAAGAGATTTCTAGAAAAATTAAAAATGGTAGAAGAGAAAAATGACAAAAGTCTCATTTTAGTAAAATAAAAGCAAAATCTATGAGCGGTCAATAATAATTACTCGATGCTAAACATCACTTAGTTATAAAGATAAAACTATAGATAATTTTTTGAATTTTAGAGGTAGAAAAGTGTAAACTTTTAGAGACGCCCCAGCAACGCAAACCATATTAGATAGCCTCCATAATTAATTAATCGTATAATTTTTAATTAAATTTAAGTGAAACTTTCTAATTTTAAAAATTAATCATGGAATAAGATTTTTTTTCAAAAGCAATTTTCAAGATGCAGTTATAAAAATTATAATATTGTTATGAGTATAAAGTCTGTATTTCAACTTTGTATCAGATGTAATATCATGTAAAAAGTAAGGTCAGATACAAAGTTTGAATACTATCCATAGCATTACTCTAAAACTTAATACAAAATATAAAAAGAAATTCACTGTGTTGCATTATCTTAAAATAGGCAACTGGTAGGGTTTATATTAATATCTTAAATTTTGTATTTCTTATTATAAATATCATTAAACCATATTTAAAATCATATTTTTCATTATAAGAATTATAGAATATAGTAAATAATTAATTTATGATATATATTAAAAATTATTCTATATAATTATAACATGGAATTGAAAAACCATTTTGGGTGGACAAACCAAACATAATTAAAGCTCACTATTTTTTTTAATTATATCATGCATGGCAAGTCACACTTCAACGTATTGGCTTATAGTAATTTTGGTGTTGGTGAACGAGGATTTAACATGAATTAGGTTTTTGTAATAAAATTTGAATCAAAATCAAAATGTGATAAGTGTGATATTCAATCTCAATATTTTTTTTATATGTATTTACATTAAGTAAACCAGCTGATACGTAACTTAAATCATTCTAATTGTTGAATTAATCTGTATAATTTGAATAAAAAATAAAAATAATTACTACCCCCCAAGAAGGAAGCAAATGGGTCGAAATTGAGGGTCAAGGGGAGATTTTATGAACATTAATTTTGTCTAAATACAATTAACGAGGGGATTTGTCTGATTTGGATATATCAAATGAATAATCATAAATAAACTTAGTTAGGAGTTGGTCGATGAGGAGGAGAAGAAGAAGAAGAAGAATTGATTGAACTTTCTAGGAGGCTGCTAGGTGAAGGGGGAGTTTCACGTTTAGTTAAGTCAACTCAATAAACATTCTGTAATTAATAATAGAAGAAAAATCGATTTCGTCAAACTATGGTCTCTTCGCAAATTCATTCTAGTTCCAATATTTTAATAAAACAGGAACTCGACTCCACGATATGTGGGTATATGTTACGTTCACGTGAGACGTCTCAGCCTGTAACTTACATTTCTAGCTAAGCAAGCAAGCCATGCTCCATGCGGGTGGATAACCCTCCTCCACCACATCCCTTGAAAATGATATTCAAATGGATAAGTTTGCACGCACCTCTCATTTTTCTGGATTCTTCAATGCAATTAATAATAATAAACAACATTTTACTTCTGCTAAGTAAAGACTTGTACTGTCATTAATTACTTCAATTCGTCTACCAACTTGATTAATGATGCCAGGTTATTTGGAAGCAGCCAGAGAATTAAGAAAAATAAAAGAGGCTTAAAACACTCTTGTTATAAATGATTATAATTATGTTTATTGTGAGAGGAAAGTTAATTATTTGGTGAACCGTAAGTTGGTTTACATGACACGCTTCCTCGATAAAAGTTTTAATTAGTATATGTATTTACTTGGTTGATAATTTTTTTATAATATTTGTTTGAAATATATAAGTAATTAGTCTCTTTTATGGTCGTGCATATGAACAAAATGTCAATATAATAAGTGATCAGGTCAAGTAGAGCAAGTGCTGTGATATCGATGGATATGTGGGTCATTAAGTTTAGCAATTTACATTATTTTCTCGATTTGTTTTGTAGCATTTGAAGCAGCCACTATTATTCTACTCACACTGGATATGGATTAGTATTCCTTTTAATGCCTTGCGACGAAATTGTGTTGACATTTAATTTGATTAAAACAAGGAAATGAGGAATGACATGGGCGCTACAACCATCAATGGACACGTACAACGATTCGGGAATGATTTTTTCAGGAGCTGAGAATTTAATATAATTTAATTTCCTCGTACAAATCATAATCAACTTCTAATACCAAAAAAAAAAAAAGGAATTAAATTAGCATAAACACATGTAGGTATTCTTATAAAGTTAGTCGGCTAATTGACAAGGCGATGAATGTGTGTGAGCTTCATCAATGCGCATAGATGGAGCCTTCTGCAGCACCATTATCTCTATCATGAGAACCCTTTTTTCTTCTTTATGTTGATTCATGTTAGCAAAGAAGGACACATAAATAAACAATGCAGAAAGTATAATAATAGTAACAAGTCAATTGGAGGCCACTAGTGACTTGAGATTAAAGGACCATTTGAACCCACTTAACCCAACGAAGTGGGGCGGTATAAGATTGTGTTTTAATTTTGTTTATGCTAAAAAAGGGCACCATTTTGATTAGATTACAAGTTCTTTTTCGATTTGTGTCAATTGTGATAGTGTTGCTCGAGTGTATTCCACATGCCCATTTGTTATTAAACAGGCAGAAAGTTGATAAAAATTTAAGTCATAGAAGAGGAGGATTGGTCAGAGTAGGCCAATCAGATCAGTGTATTTTTGTCGAAAAGCCAATGAAAGAGTCCCAAACGCTAAGCCAACCAGAGACGGAGTGACAAGAGCCGGTCAATAGCCATATAATGGGAGCGGCAGAGCACGATCCCCAATGGGAGCGGCAGAGGAACCAACCAATCACACACAATTTTGTCCCGGGGACTTCAAATGCGAGCCGTCACTTGTGCTTTTAAAAGTCATTCTGGTTATTTTATTTAATTTTATTTTTGCCTTTTTGTTGCCTAATTTAGTAATGTCTTCGATAAGTATTACGGGAGATTAGGAAAGATGATTTTACTGTTCTGGCAGGAAATCAACTACGTGTTTTCTTGAGTGTTTTGAAACGCAAATTCCACTTAATCTCTCATTTCTTTGGTCAAAGGAAAGAACAAAACGAGTAAAATGGCAAATTACCAATATAAATTTATGATAATTTTGCAACTGACATCTTCCAATAAGTCCCATTTTGTAATACACCCATCAGCACGCATTAGCGATAGTTTTGATAGATTGGTACTGCATCATGATAAGATTTTGAAAAAATAATAATAATAACTATGCATTAACAATTCCTGAATGAGTATTATGTACATCCATATAGTAGTATACAGTATACTTTCCTGATGATGATGCAACTCTTTGTTTTCAAACCCAGGTAAGTGGAATCAATACATCATCTAACAAACAAAATGACTACCAGATATTGCCATATCTCAGAATTCACAGACTTCAATAATCTGCTTCTGTGACTGAACCCTTAGTCAAAAATTCATCTTGGGCACTACTTTCACCAATAACTCTGCGACAAAAAACCATCACAAACGTAAATGGCTAAGCAAATAATAGATACAATAAATGAAAAAATACTGATATAACAAAGACAAATGGTGCAAACCAAGTAAGCACAACAATTAAAGCCTTTGAACAGATTAAGACCAGGGTGTAGTCCCAACACATATGTTTCTGATGGTCAAACACAAATTGAACCAAATACTCTTATTCAACCTACAAGACAGTTGATATTATCAATACAGAAAAAGAATAAATAAATCCACACTTCATTTCAAAAGATAATAAAAATCCCAGACCCGGGGTGGTTATTGTGGTAAATCTCTAAGGATCTCAGACCCCAACAAACTGAAATTTGTTCATAAGTGTATACATATTGGCATTTCTAAACAGGCACCAATTCTGCTTAACTCTGTAATCACACAAACCATCACTGATAGTATTCTCCAAGGTTCTACCTAATCTCACCAAGATTTTAGCATTTTACAAGGAAAAATAGAGGAAGTGGGACTGCAAAATAACTGCATCATCAAAAACATGAAAAGCAAACTGCATACGAGCAAGCCACCAAATCTGACATAGATGGTTTAGACATCACGTAACAAACTAAATACACATTACAATTTTTAAATTGAAGTACAATATATCCACAAAATAAGTTTAACTAAGTCTGTAGAAATAGATCCTCAAAATAAAATTCATCTTAATTACAATGTGACTGCGTCCTCTAAAAATCCAATAAATATGACAACAATCCTATTGTTAAACCAAATATCAAATATGAACTTAAGATAAAAAGTTACAATGTTTGAAATTTGTTAAAAGAAAGAGCGTCAAGCTTCAGAGTACCAAAATAAGTCTTGATAGAGCTAACAAACATAAAGCAGCAGCTCAAAGGGATCAGCACGAAGGTTTGATCAATGCAAGAAGCTTATGGGCAGCTATTAGATGTCTAAAGCATGGGAATACAAACACAATGTCGGGAGAAGTCTAGGTTAGCATTCAATACTAGAATGCAGCCCACGCCTTTTATTTCAACCCAATTGCATAGCATTGCATAATTTTTGTAGGAGAGGTTGCGAAAGTCACAATGTAAGAACTCAAACAAGGACGAGGGCCCTCTCCCTGTCAGCCTTTCCCATAACCTCACAACATCGCTGCCACCATAATCCTCCTGCTCATACCTTTTACTTGTTTACCATCATATCCAACAATCCATGCCACTTTAAATAATTTTTAAAAATAATAATAAAACATATATACACAGATTTATTTCTCAGTTGTTCTTGGGAACAAGACCAAGATTGACAGAAAGTTCAAAACGAAAAATTATGTGACAAAAGTATGTAAGTTTCAATTTAACAATTAGCATATGAATGGTAAAATGACACACTGCGATACTGTGCTAACAGGAATAAGTTTACCGATTCTGGCACCATTTTGCCAAAAGTGAAGCCATTAGCATGCGCTAAACGAGCGGTTTCAGCCGCAGCCTAGACAGCGAGAAGTGTCAGAACAGAAATTAGGGTTTCAGCTTCGATAGTGGCTTTATCAATATGTTATAGGTCGCTAGACAGTCAAATTTCTCCAGGCTTCCAAGCCATGATATACATAACATAAGACTGGATCAGGCTCGTTGGACATGAATCGGCAGTGGGCTTGGATACTTCATTAACATGTCTGGGCTTTTATTTTTTAGCAGATAGTAACATGAGTGGTACTATTCAAGCCTCACTTAATTGAGTTAATTCTTTACAAACCACATCTTAGTTCTAATTTATTTCAACTATTTAAATCTTTCCGCCGCCTTATACCGTTAAATGCAATGTTTTAAGCCGGTAAAAGCTTTGCCGTTTAGTACATTGTTTGTCGGCAATTATTTTGGAGTCGAAGGTGTCGTCAGGCGTGCTCCGACTATAGATACACCTCTAACATTTTTTTAAAAATTTAATAATAACTAACTAAATTACATAATTGTCTTATTTTATATTAATTAAATATATATATTTTGTACTAATCTTTAATATGTAAGAGTAATTTTGTTAGGGATAAAAAAAAAAAAAAAAAAAAAAAAAAAAAATNAAAAAAAAAAAAAAAAAAAAAAAAAAAAAAAAGATAAAAGCAGGTATGTGTAGAATCTGATATGAATTGATCAAATTCAACCCAATTTACCATATACGGATTAGACTGCGGATTGAATCCACAGTTTGATTTTGGAATTGAATCGAATTGCAAATTTTCCACAGTCCAATCCACAAATTAATTCTTTTTCTGATTGAATGGGAAACACTTTGTTTATCAACAGATTAGATCATTGACTACTAAAAAAAATTTCCCCAATTAATCATGTCTATCACAAGTACATAGCTGATTCTGTTGGTCAAATAGTTCTATTCTGCAGTTTCCTTGTCATTCATGGCTGTATCATAAGTTATAAACTAGAATGAATTTTGATGGCACAAGTCTTAGCTTCTTAGACCCACCTAAACGCATTTGCATACAACTCTAAAGCACAAAGGAAACAGAAGGAGCTGAGTTTAATTCCTCAGAATAATAAAATCAATTTACCTAAACAAGATCAAACAACTATAATTTCCCACTAAAAACAAAATAGTAAAATCAATTACGGAAATCCAAGGTTTATAGTTATAAAAAATAATTTTTAAAAATACATAATATTTCATATAAATATTTGAAAATTTTGCATGTATTATCATAACAGACATATGATGGATGTTAGTAAGAAAAGAAAAGAATTCTTACCCTTATGAACCTAGTTAATAAGATCTCTAGTTACATAGGTAGAGTTACCATCACTTTTATCTTATGTTAAAGACATAGGTAGAGTCTCATCCCGCTCGATGTTTGCCACTAATCTCTTATTTAGTGATTTTATCAGAGTATTGGCCAATTTAGACTCTAACCTTACAAAATCTAGGCTCGCTACACCAGATTATAGCAACTGCTTAATAATACTATATCTCATATACACCGTTATACATTTTACTCTTGGCTTTTGCTATAACAGTTCGACAATCACAATGTATTGAAATAGAGTAAGGGTGAGTACTAATGGGAAGATCCGCCAAAAGGTTTCTCAGACACTTAGCCTCAAAACATGCCTTCTGTACAAGTTTGCTTGGCTGACTTGTAAGAAATTGCTCCTCCACCAAAGGTAAATACAAAGCCACTAGTGGATTTAATTTCATTTCTTTCAGTGATCCAATATGCGGCACTATAGCCGTCTAACACTACTGGAGTTCTACTATATTTAAGTCCATAGTCAATAGTAACTTTAAGATATTTTGCAATTTTCTTTATGACAGTCAAACGATCTTTCTTAGGATTATGAGTATATCTACTCAGTCTGCTATAGAATATACAATGTCGACCTCATACTATTCATTAAATACATAAAGCTACCAAAGATTTGGGCATACTCAGATTGATCTAACACTGTGTTCTGACTTTTTCTTCGTGTTTGCATGATATGGAGCAGCCACTGGCTTACAATCAAATTATCATGTGGAGCAGCGGTGCAATTTTCTTCCAAATGATCGCAAGAGATGAGTTGCGTTTGTGCATGGGTAAATGGTAATGCTGATGCGTCGTTCACTTGTTGACCAATTTTCGTCCTTTTCTTGATCGCACTGTGTTTTGCGTATAATGATAGATTCTTAATCATGAAATCAAAAGTATATCTAATTATCTATCTCTCGGCGCGCAAGAAAGTCAAATAAGAAGAAAGTACTGCAAATTCGATTTCGTAGTAATGGGCTTCGACTATCTACGGCCTCTACCATTACTTCGCAACAACTCCAGAAATTTGCAGAGAGAGGAAACGAGAAATGGTACTGGTTACAGAAGAGCCATCAAATACTCGAGCAACAACGGAAGAAGAGAAGTTTAGTAGTGTTCGAGGAGGTGGACGAGATTCAAGTTCAAATCAGTGACAAGCAATGAAGGCAAGGAACGTGGAAGCACGCAGTTTTCCACGTGGCCACAAGCTCCACCAGCTGCTTATGCTCTCGTCTCTCTCGGCTGGCCCATCGATAATTGATTTACTATTTTCTTAAGCTTTCAATTGTCATATGTTGGGAGTCCGATCAAAGGTGGCTGTTTTTGGTGATTGAAATCGATGAATATGCATAGGTCTAAGAAGTTTGGTGGGTGGAACGCTGGAAACGTGGAAGCTACTGATTGCATCTTTATGGAAATGGAATGGGAAGAAGCAGATTACTTATAGGCATCTTGAATATGGCACCTTTGGTGGGTGTTTTACTCTCATTTCAACAAATTAATTACATATGTCCCATTTTTTTACCTCGCAACTTTCTTGTAAATTGAGATTTGTTTTATTGCTTATTTTGGGTTAAGTTGATGTGTTAATTAGTTGATTGTCTTCGTTGCCACTTTTGGTTAGAACTTGAAATTTGTTATTGCTAGACTCTTTAGAGTAACAGTCCGGCGGTTAGGGAGGAAGTCTGCAAAGGGTGCTGTCCAAAGTTGGTTGCTGCATGGAGAGCCAGTGCCACCCATATGATTACGGCGCATGAGTCTATCAGGTCCTCACGGTTCTGCATTTTAGGCCACCAAGGTCGTCTTTCTTGTCACCATGGCCCTTCCCTCGCAGTTCCTTCCACCAGGATTGCAGTTCGGAGTCCTTCTGAACCATGTCATCACTCTTGTAGTAGATGAAGCAATAGTCTTTCACCCACTTCAATATGATCCTTGCACGTAATTGCATGAAGTTATCTTTAATTACCAGATTGTCTATTTTCCTATATATGTTGCATGAAGGTAAAGGTCAAAATTTTCTCATAGGAATCTTTTGATTTGACTTTATGCATGGGGAGGGGTGGAAGGGATGCATAAAAATAATAAATTTTATATTTAAATTATTGGATATTTACTTTGACGCCAGAGATAAATTTTAAAAAAACACTTAAATCTATACTTATGTTAAACTAACACTCATTTCCAAAAAATTAACATTTACGCCTAAAAAGGTATTGAATTAAGTGTTAATTTTTTAGAGATAAGTATTAGTTTAACATAAGTATGAGTTTAAGTGTTTTCTCAAAATTTATCTAGGGTTAGAGTAAATTCTTTTTTAAATTATACGTATAAATAAAGGTCTTTACTATGACAATGTGAGACTCAAATACTTATAAATTGGAGGCAAGTGTTTTAGTAAACAATCCTTAATTACTTATTGACCAGTCAACCTATTAGGATAACGTTATTATAATTAAATTTGAATTCAGAATGTAACCGTATAAATAAAAGCCTCATTAACTCGGCTCAAAAAACCCTAGCTTGAAGAAAACACCTAACGTAAGAAATATATTTTTAAACAAAATAGTAAAATTATACACTATTTACAGTATTACATGCACATATTTAGACCATTCAAAGAATGTATTGCCCTTGAAATAAGTGATATTTAAAAGCGTAGCCTTCGATATTTTGGGCATATATTAATATCATAAAAATTATGTACTACTAATTGAAGACAATATATTACCTTTTAAAAACCGTGTTTTGTACTTGAAGACACATACTACCCATTTGAAAATTTTATTAATCGTTTAAAATTTATTAAAATATATAATATGTCAATTAAAAGTCAAATTATTGACTGTAGTATTAAAATAATTTTAATTTCGAAAGAGATATTACATACTCTTTGTTAATGTATATTTTAAGGCACGATTCCTCAAGGTTCATCATTTATTTCATTATTTGTATTCTTATTTTTCTTTTGATATTTTACTATTTGATTAACCGCTTCTGTTTAAAAAGATATAAAACACATCTCAAATCTCCAAAAAAATTGCGATTTGCTAATTTCTTTATGGCTGATTGGATCCAGTTATAATTCAGAAGGCGGTAAACTTGGAGATCGGACGAGGAAACCAGTAAGTGCTGTTAGTGCGCAAGTCTGCGCTCTGGTTTAGCCAAACGGCGACGAATAGATTTGTATTTTCCGTAACCGTCACTGTAGTCCGTAGGGCACACGTGCATCCATGTCAAACGTAGCATAAAAAGTCCATGCTACCTTCAAACTTTTGATTTCGCGCTTTCCACGACACAATTTTTCAGTGCCTCCCTCCTTCTCCAAAAATTTGGAGCCAAAACAGGTCACAGTTGGCGCGGTCCCCACCTTACACCTCATATCTTAAGCATTTTTTTAATTGTTACAAATATAATTATAAGTGTTACTAACTTCATATATATACATTTTCCCCAAAAAAAAAAAAAAAAAAAAAAAAAGTACNTATAAATTTTCCCCAAAAAAAAAAAAAAAAAAAAAAACTGTACTCGTGCCTTGTGTAGAACTCGTCGTTAAAGAAACAGAATAGACGCCCCGTGTCTTCACAAAGCGCAAACTTCATCTCCGCCGCGTCCGTGGATTTTGTCGGTAGAAAATTTCTAGCGTTCGAGGAAAATCCACTCTCAGTCTATTCGATATCGATTTGGAAACCTTTTTCGGCGAATTTCGCTCTAAATTCTTTTAAATACGCTTCTTGATAAGTAGTGAAGCGTGTGAATTTCGTTAGTCTTCTCTGTTAGTGACCAATTAGGGTTTGGCTTCAATTCTAGGGTTTAATTGGGTCCTTAATTGAAGCGTTTTGGAATTTAAGCGCGCAGCCGTATGTTTTCAGGTCTGTTACTATATTCGCAGTGTTGGATGTAAAATTAGGGTTTGGCTTCAAGAAGTTAAAGAGAGATGATATTAAAACGACCTTTCAAACTCGAGACGCCGAATCCAAAGAAGTACAGGATTGATGAGCCATGTTTCGAAGACGAAGACGAAGACGCTTGTGAGTATGCTTTCGTGGCAAATCCCAAAAAGCGAAGGAGAAGAGACGGCGATGATTGTTATCCAAATGCCATGCAGGTTGAAGTGAGCAGTGGTTCAGGTTCTTGGATTAGCGAGGATGCCTCACACTGGGGCGCCGAATTTGAATCCAATTCAAAGAATTTTAAGTACAACAAGAAAGGCACAAATCGTGGCTCCTATAAGTTTCGGCCTCATCTGTTGAAATCATCAAGAGGAAAAACTCAAATGCTTCCTTCTAAATACAATGACTCGGTTCTCGTTGTAGGTGACACGGATTCGAGCATTGGTGAGGATGATGATATTGATGATCAGGATGAATTTGTTGACGTGAAAGAGGGTTTTGAGAAAAAATACAGTGGAGTGAATTTTGGAAGAGATAAGTTTAGTTTTGGAAGTTCAAATTACTACTCATTAGGAAAAAAGAAGTTGCGTTATGCAGGGTATGACACTTTTGATCCCAGAGAGTATTTGGTTTCGCGGAGCTCTACTATGCCGATGCCTAAATTGAATGCTATGCCTTCTGTAGATAGTGAACACTATATGTCTGGGTTTAGTTCTAGAGCCGGACAGAGATTGACCAAAGATAAAGGTAAAAAGAGGAAGGATGTGTATAAGCCGGAGGATTTTGCTTTAAGTGATTTGGTGTGGGCTAAATGTGGGAGGACATACCCGGCTTGGCCAGCCATTGTGATTGATCCAGTTTTGCAAGCTCCTGAAGCTGTATTGAGATGCTGTATTCCTGGCGCTCTTTGTGTCATGTTCTTTGGCTACTCGAAGAACGGAACGCAAAGGGTAACTTGTTTATTTTTTAGTCATTATTGCTTACTGGTGTTATAGTTTTTGCGGTTTTTATTGTTTATTAGTAGCCTTTCCGTTCTCTTATGTTTCTATGTGAACGCATTTTAATGGGCAGGATTATGGGTGGGTGAAACAAGGGAATATATTCCCCTTTGCAGAATTTATGGACAGGTATGTGTATAACTGTTATTGAATGATATTAGAATAATTTTGTTAGGTATGAACATTTTTATTGTTATTTTGTTTCTTCAGATTTAGAGAGCCGACTCAGTTGTACAAGAATAAGCTTAGTGGTTTTCAGATGGCACTGGAGGAGGCAATTTTAGCAGAAAATGGTTTTATGGAGATGGACCTGCGGATTGGGAACCTTCATTATCCTGAAGCTTATTCCAGCGAAGTCCAAGAAACCACTGGTTCAAGTCAGGATTTTGAAAATTACTTTCAAAACCAGGCAAGTTTCTTTAGTATTCGCCTTGTATTTTTATGTTTGGATATGTAACTGGAGTACTTTATGGGACACTGAAGTCTTTTGGTGTGTCGGATATAGTGCTGTAGTCACTAGTGAAACTCTTGCAGATAACCCGTAGCAGAAGTTTACTGGCCTTAGATTAAAGTTGGGTTTGTTTACTGTAGTGGTCTCAACTTAGATCACCACCAGTAATAACTTTCTGGAAACTTCAAAACTTTGTCAACTGCTGATCTACCGCTTTTGAATTTAGCTTTGTTTGAATCTCTCTCTCTCTCTTTTTTTTTGGGTGGTCTATTTTTTAAATTTATGCTAGTATCAGTAGAACATTTCTGTTTGTTCTTTGTACTGCTTGTCCTTGAATTTCTGTTTGAGAAGTGCTGGTATTCAAGTTAGTTCTAGACTTCATCTCTTGGTTTAGGTGCAAAATATGCTCCGGTCAGTGTGATTATTCATAAAATTTTTGTGCATTAGTATTGTCAAGGAACCTACCAGTTCTCATCATAGATGCTAGAGTCATATTGGATACTGGTTTCTTGCTGCTACTAATTAGGAGAAAAAGAAATTTGATTGTAGCTATTTTACTGTGCATGGAATGTAGTTATTTAGAGTTTTTATTGGTGGTTAGTCCGAGTAAAATTATGCTTTGTAATTAACAAATTTATAATCTAAAACTCTGGAATATGTTTTGGTTAATTCTTTCGGCTATAACTTTGGTTTTTCAATTACTATATTTTAGTCAATGATGCACACTGAATTTGGTTGTTGGGTTACAAGAATTCATTTTATTAATCAACTGTGCAGAATGTTTCTTATAAGGATGCAAGACTTTGTGATGGTTGTGGCTTAATTCGACCGTGCAAAGTGAAGAAAGTAAAGGGCTCAATTCCTCAAACCCAGTTCTTTTGCAAACATTGTTTCAAGGTTTTCATCAATAATTTGATTGGTTGAATTTGATCCATATAAATATGATTTCCATCTTTTACATTTGCGAACATAAATAGATATCTATCATACCTAACATGATTATTACGTTCATTGTTTTTGTAGTTACAAAAATCAAAACAGTATTGTGGTATATGCAAGAAAATTTGGCACCATTCAGATGGTGGGAATTGGGTGAGATTATTTACACTTTGAAGTAGGCTTATACTCTTTAGCATAAAAAATGAATGATTAGATAATTCATTTTCTTAATTTTCTGGATCAGGTATGTTGTGATGGTTGTAATGTTTGGGTGCATGCTGAGTGTGACAGAATTTCCAGCAAACTATTTAAGGTGTGCCTATTATACCTGATCTGCAATGTTATGTTATGTTTTTGTTTTTTTATGTCATATTATAAAAACTCATTTAGTGTGGGGACTCACTGACTTTTTTTTGCTGTGGAGGATCTGGAGCACATTGATTACTATTGCCCTGATTGCAAAGCAAGGCGTAAACCTGAAGCATCAAATATAGACGCATGGCAGCCAAGTGTCAAGTATGTCATGCTTATCTCCAGTTTTGCTTTCTTAGCTTTGTTTACGGGCAGTTTAATTGAATTGTATGTTTATCGTAGATATTCTTTGTGATATGAATTGTATACCTAACACCGTGACGAATATTTCAGGAACATGTCTATGGAAAATAATGGACTAATGGCACTGCCTGACAAGATAACTGTCGTATGCAATTACATGGAAGGATCATATATTCCTAAACTTCATTTGTAAGCCATTAGATCTTTATAAATATTGGTGTTAGGTTGAAATAGAATCTTGATGTTATTTTTAACTTTTTATTAAAAAAAATGAAATGTAAATTGCTGTTGTATTCATTTACTCTCATCTTCTCTTTCTTTCTGTTAATTTTCTTTTCTCTGTTTACTGACATTTACCATCTGTCTGTTATGACAATACATTTCTTGTGATTATTACAAATTTTTCAAATATTTATATGATATATTATGTTGGTTTTTTTTTTTTTAAAATATATCCAATAAGTGTTGGATTTCCTTATTTGATTTTGCTAAGTTTGTCATTTTACCTAAAAACTTAAGTTAGTAGGTGTTGGCTCAACATTAGTTTTATATTCAAAACGCTTCCTTACTTGCAAGGGTTTCACGAGTTCTTGCATGTGGATTGTGTTTTGGGTCTTATAAGTGGATTAATATATATTTTTTAAATTTGCATTGTGGAAGATTCAGAGCTTAGACCGTTAGATCAAATGGCTTTGATACTATACTAAGTTTGTCACTTTTCCTAAAAGCTTAAGCTAATAAGTGTGAGTTCAACAGTAATTTTATATTCAGTAGATTTCACTTGTTTTTTTTAGTGGGAAATTCTATTTACTTGATTTTGTTTCTAGGAAGCAAATTTAAGGTAATTTGATTTTATTATTTCAGAGAATTGAACTTAGCTGTTGCTCTTTCCTTTTTTGCTTTAGAGTTATGTGCAAATGCGGTTCATGTGGGTCTAAGAAGTTAACACTTAGTGAATGGGAGCGCCACACGGGGTGCAGAGCAAAAAAATGGAAGTATAGTGTGAAAGTAAAGGGTACGATGATGCCACTAGAAAAATGGGTAAGTATAGATCTATTTTATTTTGAGCCACATTCTCTGTCCTTTTCTTTATATTAACTTGTTTAGAATATTTTTTAAAAATTTTTTAAATTAATGAAATCTATTGGCTAAATAAATTGCTGATTAGATCTCATTCGACCAGTGAATCTGATGGTTGCTGTGTTTTTCTTTTGGAATTTATTTAAAAAGATTTTTTTAATATATATATATATGACACTGAGAATAGCATCTTATAAATTGCTATTGCTGATACTATTTGTTTACCTTATGTAATGCTATAGCTTTACTATCAAATTGCATTGTAGTTTATGACTACTGATGCAGCCATGAATGACAATGAGGAAACTAGAGAATAGAACTATTCGACTAACAGAAATTACCTAAGTACTTTTTCTGATAGACATGTATTGGGGAAAAGTTTCTGGAGTAGTTAATCTAATCAGTCATTTAACAAAGTGTTCCAGTTTGAGTTTTAAATGCTAAATTTGTGATTGTTGTTGCTTCTATTTAAAACTTCTGATGGATTTCTTTAAACATGTCCATGCCAACTCCGACTAGTTTAAGATATTGTACATTCATCCTGCTACTTGGAAGAAAAATTTTGGCTGCCAGCCTTCAGACTTGTGGTTAAAAGTGTAACCTATGTTCCGGATTTCTTGCCCATAAATGTATAAGTGCTAAAGGACTTTGAATGATGACTTTTCTTCGATAGGATCATTTTGTGTCATAAGCGTTGTGTTTGGATTATCTGAACATTGTTGGTTTTACAGTCTGCTTGTTTCTACCCCTTTGATTACAAACATTACTAGTTGGTTTCCATAAAAATACGCGCAACTTTAGTTTATTGATTCTATGTCCTATGTAGAAGCTTTTTGATCATGATGTTGAACGCATATTCTGCTTCTTCTTCTTTTTTTTTTTTTTTTTTTCCCTTCAATTTCTCTTGCAGTTTTTCCANTATTCTGCTTCTTCTTCTTTTTTTTTTTTTTTTTTCCCTTCAATTTCTCTTGCAGTTTTTCCATTTTTACTTGCCAAATTGTTGTAGCACGTGATTTTGCAAGTGTTTGTGAATGCGCTGCTATCTTTTCCTTCTCTTTGTGTAGCATTATGTGATTCTTATATTGTGTTTTTTCTTTTAACCTTGGATACCATGCAGATAGCAGAGTTTAATACTCATAATTTAGATCCAGTGAAGTTAGATAAGGAAAAGATGTTTGCCTTTTTGAAAGGTAATAAGTAGTTGACTGAAATTTTTACATGTTCATGTTGAAAATTTGTAATTCCTTCCCTCCTTATTTTTTGGTAATATCATATAACTTAATTTCAATTGCAACAGAGAAGTATGAGCCTGTTTATGCGAAATGGACTACAGAAAGATGTGCCATCTGTAGATGGGTTGAGGACTGGGACTACAACAAAATTATCATTTGCAACAGGCAATTCAATTTTCCATTGTTTCTTGATGCAAATTAGTATAATTGAGAAGACTAATTGATAAGTTATATGGAGATGCAGCGACTGGAGTTTATTTTTATATAATTGGCTATTTATCTGCCAAAATTTTTTTTTTTCCAGGTGTCAAATAGCTGTCCACCAAGAATGCTATGGGGCAACCAATGTTCAAGATTTTACTTCATGGGTTTGTAGAGCATGTGAAATACCTGATGTTGAGAGGGAGTGTTGCCTCTGTCCTGTCAAAGGCATGTACTCAAACTTATCTCTTACTAGTTCATAGTTGTTCTGTGTTGTTGAGATGTCGTATATATGGTTTTTGTTATTCACATACTAATGTTATGTAAGTTTTACTTACCTGGAAAAAGGAAAGAAAATGATCAGGATTGTAAACTTTCACTATTTGGTGGCCTAGTTTGGAAAATTTTGGCTGATGCCAGTTCAATTGAGATGCTGTGTTATCAGTTTTGCTTTGTGTGCATTCTGAGTATGTTTACTTAGCAATGGTTTTGATAAATCTTATCTTCAATGTTAGGTTGTCTTATTATAGGTTAAAATTGCTTTCTATTATAAATTAAGTATTGGTATATGAAAATAATACTGAAATTTGTTTAAGTTGACTCTATTTGCAAATGCTAGTTTGTCTGACCATATGTTAAATTTGCTTTTCTAGGTGGTGCTTTGAAGCCAAGTGATGTTGAGCCACTTTGGGTTCACGTTACATGTGCTTGGTTTCGGCCTGAAGTCAGTTTCTTGAACCATGAGAAAATGGAACCTGCAACTGGAATCCTTAGAATCCCTACAAGTTCATTTTTAAAGGTACATTGTGGCCATAGTGATAATCTAAACCAAAGATCTTGCTTTAGGCAGTGCTGGGAACTGGCTCTGTTGTGCTTGAAGCTATTTCCTCTTGTTTACCTAAACAATATTGTCATTGTATTGGGATGAGTCTTTTGCAGAATACCATGACTATCTGCAAATTTCAAAAAGAAATGGGAAAAAAAAAAGGACTGCAAATTTCTTATACTTTATTAGCTCATAGTCTCACTCCTTGAATTACTATGTGGTTGTACAAGTAATGACTGTGTGTAATTAAACTGGCCTTAATTTTATGGGTTGCAGGGTTGTGTAATCTGTAAGCAAACTCATGGTTCGTGCACTCAGTGCTGCAAGTGTTCAACTTATTTTCATACCACATGTGCATCAAGAGCAGGATATTGCATGGAAGTAAGTTCTTAATTGAAGTTTGGTTGCAAACTAGTCCTTGTTTTGAGACTTGTTTCTATGGACTACTTTTACGGATGAAGATGATTTATTTTTAATAATGTGTGCTTTTTCTCTTAAACCAGTTTTTCAATAGATATGAATTGAAAATATTTTTATGGAACAATGCAATTATTTCAATAATCTTAAATATTAATCTGTCAGGTACACTGCTTCGAGAAGAATGGGAAACAATTAACAAGGAAGTTAATATATTGTGCTGTTCACAGGTAGGAGAAAATTTTCATTCATCATCTAATTTGGGCCTGCAATGTGAGAGAAGAATTTGTGAAACTTTGTCTCCACATTAGTTGGTTTGGGCTTTTGTTTCTCAAGTATTTATTTTGGTGCAGGACCCCAAACCCGGATGCTGTTGTAGTTGTAAATACTCCAACAGGGGTTTTTGCTGGCAGAAGCTTGCTTCAGAGCCAGAAGGGTTGTTTCCGGGGTTCAAGGTTGGTTTCATGTAAGATAATAGAGTCGCCTGAACCTTCAACCTCACAGACTAATGAGTTTGAACCTCAATCTGCCGCGAGATGCCGTGTTTTTAGAAGATCAAAAGATAAGGTGATAGATTTTGGAACCATATAGTTATTGCTTTCTTTTTCGTTTTTGTTTTATTTCTTCCCCTCTTTGGAACTCTTGTCGTTTTCCCTTGCTTGCCTCAATGAAGGCCATATTTGTTGCTATCTTTTTTTTTTTTTTTTTGGGTTGGAAGATNTCAATGAAGGCCATATTTGTTGCTATCTTTTTTTTTTTTTTTTTGGCTTGGAAGATGATTTGATATATTGGTCTCTTTTTCTCTCTTATTCTATTTATCGTTTTTGTTTGTAGAGGGTGGAAAGATTGCCGATATTCCACCGACCAATGGGGCTAAGTCATCATTCTTTGGATGTGATAAATAGCTTGAGCACATATGAAGTAATATTCTTGTCTTTTGTTATACTAGATTTTTTCTCATGCCACATATGTGTGCTTGTGGATGTGGATGTGGTTTGAAGGGGGTAGTGGCAGGCATTTGAATCCAATGGACTAAAATTATATCAAAATTATAATGCCATTGTTTTATACATATATAATATGTGTATATAAATTGTTTTTTCGTAAAACTGTTTCTTCTTAGGGAACTTTTTATTTTTATTTATTTAAAATTGGTGTAAGGTATCATTTAATGTTTACATTCGTTGTTGCATAGCAGGAAGTTGCTGAACCTGAGATTTTCTGTTCATTCAGGGAACGACTTTACCACTTACAGGTAAACCTCAATTCTCCATGGAGATAATTTGGTCTTCTTTTTATAATTGTCTAATTCGGTTACTTATTTCTGCTTTCAGAGAACGGAAACCCATCGAGTTTGTTTTGGGAAATCTGGCATACATGGATGGGGCCTCTTTGCACGTAGGAACATTCAGGAAGGAGAAATGGTATACTATCTGTTCTCAAAGCTTAGGGTTTAAGTAGTTTATGAGGCTTCACTTTTGGTGATTTCTTCTACAGGACAATTGTTGTCCAGTTTCTTCTTATGTGAAGTCATTTTAATATCAGGCATGTATCTCCAGGTCATTGAGTATCGTGGTGAGCAGGTGACACAAAGTGTTGCTGATCTGAGGGAGGCAAGATATCGTAAAGAAGGGAAAGATTGTTATGTGAGTTTCTTATTTAATATTATGGTTTAATGTATGCATGGGTATAGTAGTTAACTGAAAATAGCTTGTGTTATTTGAGCCAAGATTGGATAAGAAATTCATGAATCGGGATCCTAATGCATATAGATACAAATGGTCCAATGGGAGCAAGAATTTTCAGGAGCATTTGGAACATTTCGTTTCTGATCAGAAGAGCCATTTAGCATGTTGGCTAGTGATTGTAAGGCCCCAATTCTTGAGTGGAGGGGACACCAAAAGCCTCTGCCCTTCCATCCCTTGGATAGATAAGAGAGGGAGGGCATAGCTTTTGGTTTTTTCATGTTGTCAAAGAGTTGAACAATGGTTTTTTGTGTTGTCAAAGAATTGAATAATGAAAATAGATGGCAAGTTCCTGATCGAATTGATCGAGTCGTGATACAATCAATTTGTATTGGTGTTCTATAGAGATTTGACTTTTTTCTCTGCTTTGAAATTCACGAGCTTTTTGGTGATAGCTGCTTGCTTGTTTTGATTAGTTATGCTGCTCAGTGCTTGCTTTTCTGCAATTGCTGCTGTCTTTAGTTTTTTGTATCTATTGTCTTATTAAATTAAAATTAAATGGTTCTGGCAGCTATTCAAAATCAGTGAGGAAGTGGTAATTGATGCCACAAACAAGGGGAATATAGCACGCTTAATCAACCATTCAGTAAGTTCTTTTTGATGCTTACGTCTTTCCCAAATTTCCATTTTGGCTTCAATATGCATGAAGTCCATCCCTAAGAGCTAATCTGGTTTATCATGCCTGAACCATATGGCTAACTCAAAGTTGCGTACTCTGTATTGTGACAATTCACAACGTCCATCAGGTATATGGTATACATCTGAGATTAGCAGATGATTAATTAGTGCATGTGTACTTGTATAACGGAGATGAAACCTTGAACCCAGGTACCCTGTCTTGGTTCTCTAGACCGGGATCTCATATCCTCTGTTGATTCATTAAATTCTGTTTCTCTTTGGGGCTTCGAGAACTACATATGGTCAATGTTAATTTTCAACTTAAAATTGTGACTCAAGTCTGCTTCTTGGTCAACTAATACTTCACACAAAATGCCTCTATTTCGTGTATTACCACCAAGTTTTTCCTACGTTTTGGCGACAATTATTAGTAAATTTGACTTGTAATCTTTTATACCTGGATGTGCTGCTCTCATTTTCTCATATGTATGGGATGACCTAAATAATTAATTCTTGGTGCAGTGTATGCCCAACTGCTATGCAAGGATCATGAGTGTGGGTGATAAGCAGAACCGTATAGTTTTGATTGCTAAGACAAATGTTTCAGCTGGCGATGAGCTAACGTATGATTTCTTCTCTTTGTTTGTTTGTTTGAATTTCGGGTTTTTGGTTGAGCAGTAAACATTTATCTGTTTGACAGGTATGATTACTTATTTGATCCGGATGAGCATGATGAATTGAAGGTCCCTTGCCTATGTAAATCTGCCAACTGTCGGATGTTTATGAATTAGGCCGTCTCTATTGTATTTTTACAAACAGCAACAATTTATCTTCAAACAAATTAGGAATCTTACCTTTTTTTTTGGTTAAATACAACTTTCCCCCAATTTTTTTTCTAATTCTTTATATGCAATAAAATGTAAATTAAAATCAAATAGCAGTTTTGCCAGTGGCCTTTTTGTAAATTTCATGTCAGCTTTAATCTGCCAATTTGGTACGTCTTTCTTTAGGTACTTCGTGCAAGACGCATTAACCTTGTCTCAGCCTGTGAGCATTTTCTCCTTTCTTATTTTAGGCTAGCTTGTATTTACTCTTATTAAACTCCTTGATTGAAAACTGGCATAATCATTTAAAAAGCCCTACTTTTTTTTTAATGCTTACTTAGAATTAATGGGTGAGTGTAAACTTGGGATAAAACAGGATAAAGTGATAAACTGTCTATTATCAAAATTCCAAGTTTCTGTGGACAAATTTCCTCCCGGATGCCCTGTAAATGACAACCACTAGCCTTGTCAGGAATTCAATTATACCATGCATGAATTTAGTTATTATGCTATAAGCATAATCAGCAAGATACTATGATAAAAGAAGAAATCACCATATATGCAGTAGACAAATAAATATTCATTTAAATTCTGAAGCATGAGGCCTCATAAATTGGCTGCCATGCTCCAAAAAGCAAACACCAAACCTTATTCCAAAAAAATAAAAATAATAATATGTTCACCAACGCGATTAATGTTTAGTTGTTTACATGTTTAGAGTAACAGGTGGAAATTCAAAAGAAAGGAAAGCATAAAAACAAAATTGTCAACGGAAACCATTAACAATCATTAGAAAAGCCTAAAACATTTCTGATGGACAGTTTATAGCGGAAACATCAAATAAACTTCTTAGATAATAATAATAACCTATGAACTTAGACCATCTTGATTCAGTTCTCCTTCTCTTCTTCTTTCCATTTCTTCTCTTTCTCAGCCTTAGCTTTCCCCTTTCCCTTTCTCCTGTGACATCTTAAGAAGCAGCACCTGAACTTCTAGGAGGTACAATTTTGCCACCTCAAATGCAAGCTTGAGGAACTCCAAATAACTCTTGACCGCTTCATCCACTCTAGGAGATAATTGTCCGAATCTCGTTCCCCTTCCCAGTAAGCTTGCCCTCAGGAGGAGGAGCTTTGATGAAGGGTTTGAAAACGTTGAGCAATCACTCGGAATTGGAGAAGGTGGAAGGAAGGGCCGAGGGGAAAGGGGAAGGGAGAATCTCACTAGGGAGGGGGAAAACTTGAGGTTGAGGGATGCCATTGCTCGAGGAAGAAGAATGATAAAAGGAAGGTGAAGGAGGTGTTTTATACTCAAATGGCGTGTGTATAATGAATGCATTATAGTCGAGCGGGCAAGTGTTGTACACTTGATACAACATTTACATGCAAGTTTAAGAGCGTTGAGGATGTGACTGTAATCACCTTGTTTCGTTCATAAAAATAGCAAATAGCTAACACGCATCTTGCTTGAAAAAATAAAATTACTTATGTGGTTATATTACTCTCTATTTTATTTATTTCTAATTTAAATCCTCATATTTGATTACTTGGCGTTAAAATATTATCAAGATAATGCATTTGTGCTTATCATTTTTAATCATTAGAAAAGATTATTATGTGTGATAAGATAAATTATGATAGGGTTGTCATTAATATTTTGTTCTTGATCGAAAGTTAATCCAAACAGAATGTACAACATATGGACAAACAAAAGTTTGTGCTGGTTAACTTACCTATGCACAATGTTTAATAGAAAATATTAAAATTAGGAACCACTGATCTGAGTCAAAATTACTTACGTATTGGTTTATATTTCTTTAAAAATGGAAACCAGTGTTACATTTCTCCGGTTAGAACTCCACTTTCTTTTTACGAAAATTAAAAACAACATTCATGAGTACACAATTAAAAAAAAAAAAAAAAAAAAAACTGGGCGGGTGGAGTGTTGAAGGGCAGACATGTTTGGTAAGTGACATGGACAGCCCCAAACCTCAATAACCGTTAGTGAAATCCGGATTCATGCTGCCCAGGGCCAAACTTGTCTTCTTCCCCGCAAAACATGTCAGTATTTCTGGCCAAATTTTCATTAAATCAACTTCTGTTTTTCTAGTAATTGTTGTTTGTATATGCTTTTGGTGGATGATATTGAATGGACAAATTCTAGTTAAGTGATACATTTTACATGTTAGATTATTATTATGATTATTGATCATTTTTGGTTTCATTTTGTTCCCTATTTAATTTTTCTTTTGAAGGTCTCATTTATTTCTATAAATTATTCTAATAATTTCCATATCAGTTAGAAAGTGAGGCATAGGTTTTAAATGAAAATATTTTAAATAAAATTTCATAATGAAATCATTGACTTATTTATATTATATAAAATAAATTCTAGTTAAGAATAATTAGATTTATAGTAGATGATTATAAATTAATACATAAGTGTATTAAAGATGAAGATTATATGGAAATTTCTCAAATTTGGTAAACCTTTTAATTCAAGAATTTGTTTTAGGCTTTGAACAAAATTTCTCTCGTTACCGTCCATCAAGGCCCATGAAGAGGCCCAACCAAGCCCAGGGTTCTGATCACGATCATTTTATTTTTATTAATTTTTAAATTTTGATTACATTTCTTTTAAATCTGTGCATTTCGCGCGTCTATATAAAGCCGAAGACTCAAAGCTGTGATTCATTTTGAACTTTTGAATTGTTTACGAGAGAAAGAGAGATGAAGAAGAGCTTAAAAAGAAAGAAGGGACTATGCAGTTGCAGCTCTCCTTCTTGCACTTATCACGGTCCTCGTCCTGTCTTCAGTTGGTACCCTCTCTTTCTCTCTGCAATTTTTAATCTAAGAAAATATAATTTGAACTTGAAGCAAATTTTGAATTCACATTGAATTGCTTAAATTTCTCTCAGATGCGTATTCGTCTATGCTTACTAGAATCAGATTTAGTAATCATACTGTTTCGAATTTTGATTCATGATTTTAATTCAATTTGAGCTTGTATGTTACTCTAAAATTTGCATTTGGAACTCACTATTCTCTATCTATTTGAGTGGAGCTTTTGAAAGAGTGTTTGGTTATTTAAATATCTCTGATGAAATGAAGTTCAAAATCACTTGTGTTTCCTAAAGCTGTCTTCAGAAAGCAATTCGACTTGCTTCGTGTTGAGAGAAGCTGTTCTTGAAAATAAGATGATCTGCTTTGGAAAGTAATTTATTGTCTTCAAACAATATTTATTATCTCTAGCTACAGATCGGTTAGTTCTAGAAGTTTTTTATATTCCAATTATATCTCTTCTTCTGTTTCAAACGGCTAATCATTTCATGAAAACTTGAGTAGTTCATTTGGATTCCTTAACACTGTTTGGTAGCTAAAGAATTAATGGAATGAGAAATTGAACAAGATATGTGAGATCAATCATGTTTCATGAAAACTTAAGAAGCTCATTAGGATTCATTAGCACTGTTTGGTAGCTTAGAAAATAATGAAATAAAAAAATTAACAAGATAAGAAACGAATTTCAAATGAGAGTTAGAATAAATTTTTAGTTTCTCATATTTTAGAAATGAAGAAGTCTGTTTTAAAGCTGAATCTTCTCTGTAATGGTACCAAATGCAATAAACATGTTAATTTCACTTGTAATTTAACCTCTTAATTTCATATATTTCTATTAATATTTTCTAATAATTGAATTCCTGCTGGTCGGTTTTGTGTTCAAATAAGAACTTGATGATTTCTCCTCGAAAGAATGATCCGAGTTGATTTTGAGCCGGGTCAAGTCTTAAAGCCAGCTTTACAAACTCGATTGATCTAGAACTAACAACTGGAAAACCGGAAAGTCAGTCTCGTGAATAAACTACTTAGTTCACACGCATTAGTTTTTGAAGAATAATTCAGTGTTAACTCACAAGTCTTTAACTTTTTATTTATTGAATAAATATATGTAGCAACGAAGAAGATATATGGACATATATAGCGAGGTTTCTGGACGGAAAATCTCTGGTGAAGCTTGCATTGACGAACAAATGGTTCCACTGCGTCATTATGCACAATAGCGTATGGAAGTTCGCGTGCTTACGTGATCTTCAGCTCCCCGATCCATGCCACATGTCTTGTGACTGGGTCAAAATCTACGCCTCAGCTTTTGGTATTGATCATATCTCTTGGTGGCCTTAATGTGTCTGTTAGTTGTTGCGTTTGTTGTATGATCGATGTCTAACCGAGGATGATTGATTTGCAGATGGAAGTCACTCTTTCTCGTTCCACCAGAAGGACAAGCATCTTGGTACCTATCTATTTTTGCGCTTCTACTTTACTTTTTTTTTTTTTTTAAAACTTTCTTAGGTGCTTTTGGGACCAATAAATCTTTTGGCCAATCATTAGGGACTTCGTGGACTGAAAAGTCGACGGGTGATATTTTTGAATAGGCAAGTCAAAGTTGTAGTTGGAAAGTAGGAAGCGTCCAACAAATAAACTCAAAACTGTATGAGCTGTTGACTCCTGGACTTACTGTATGACTGAACATGCAGAAGCACCGTTTTTCATCATGGTTCATTGCAGTGGCAAATAGCTCATGTTTATGTAGGCCTGCACTGTTAAAAGATGTTACTAAGATGATTCATTAATTTTTGTTGTCTAATTAAGTGGAACTTTAGGGTGTGTTAGTTTTTAATTGGCAAATCAAGTTTCAAATTAGTTCAGAACTTCCTGTCTGCTCCGGTCTATAAGGTCTAGTTGCACAAATCCGCTAGTAGAATCAGCATTTTAATATATGGATCGCTATTAGAAGTAGTGATGCCACAAAGCATTTATTTCATGGACTTAGACCTTCCTAGAAAGTCAAGTAGTAGATTTTCTTTGCCAAATGTGATCTTGTACAAGAACATTAGATATGCAATGCATATTTTGTGAGTGCATCTGTTGACTGATACCTTCTTCCTAATTTTGTGATTTCAACGGGATAAATCAGATTGGATGCGAATTGGTGCATTTCTTTTCCATTCACAAGAAGCGCTGCTGACTGATAAGCTCAACTTACCCGTGAAAATCGTAAAAGAAACAACTATAGAAAAAACGTTGGAGGCCTGCGGATCATGCTTGTTGAAAAACGTTAAACCTGGAATTTGGATTGCTGGTGTGCACTCTCTAAAGCTTAATTGTAATTTCCCTTGGAATTATTTATAGTTGGGTTCTAATTAATTGCATATTCAATATGGTTGCAATTCTTTCAGATTTGCAGCTTGTTCGATGTCCTGCATGTAATCTCGATACATGCGAAGGTGAGAAAGTGATTCTACACAATTGCTTGTACAAGTGAAATACAATTTGATTATATTTCTTATAACATGGTTCGTGAGATAGGGTTATGTTGTGTAGTTTGATTTAAGACATGAAGAAAGTGCTTTGTCAATTGATTTATTATGGAGAAAAATAGATTCTTGTCGAAGTTACTTGCAGGTTCACTGTTCGTCCTTTTGACATGGTATTTGTAATTTGCTGTGAACTCCCATTCATTCCTCAAAGAGACATATTTGTCACCAGTCACCTTATATGCTGAGATAATTCACATATTGACAAAGACTGTTTGCTTTTGGGTGCCCCACCATATTGTTATATGCTTTGTAAATGAGACCAGAAAATAAAGCTTAAAAACTAGAGATGTTATAGAAACTCCCTTGATGCTTTGTACAAGTTTATAGAAGGCTTTAATTTATGCAGGTACAAGTTGAACAAATTGTAGAGTGCTTTAACTTCTCGGAATCTATTGTAAAGATAGCCGGCTTACCATTACGAATGCTATTTTCCATATTGAAAGACGTGTCAAGATTTTGTGGTTCAATAGAGAGCATAACAAGACTTGTGAAGCAAATTTGCTTCTTTATGTAGGAACAATGCAGTTGCTAGATGCAAGGCATATAGAGCTGTTCGTGAGTGAGGGATTCAAGGAGGGTAGCTGGGAGTACGAGCTTATCGGATGTCATAAAATTGAAAAGAACGTAGCAGGAGCTTCTGCAGCCATATTTGATATCAAACACCTCAAGGATTCTCAATCAGCAGGTAAATCTGACTCACCAGGTCATTTTTTTGTCACCAAGAGAGATTCACCTGTGTTATAACTTGATAAATTAAACTGTAAAGGCGGAGTTTGCTAGCATGAAAAAGCTTTTGTTGAGGTGAAAACAATTAGGTGCAATTCCTGATATGTACTCAAATGAGATTGCAAAGATGAGCTAGATTAATAGCCTTTGAATAACAGCCAATATATTCGCCCATGAAGAGCTTGCTGAAAAGATTTGGACAAAAAATTGAAAAATAAGAATCTGGCCGAGGGTCGAGGTTGGGGCTGGAGTTTCTGTTCTAAGATTTAAAACTTTCTATTTTAACCAATCAAATGGAGTTAAAAGAGCAATGCTTTTAAGAATTTTCTTGATTATGATTTTTCTTGTAATAGTTACTCATTATCATAATTCCCGATCTCTATTGTGAAGTAATATTATTCATTAGATTGATTACTTCTGATATACAACAGAAGTAAATTTACTGCTATTTAAAGAACATAAGATGATCTAATGTAGTTTCCATATGGTTGGCAGGGGTCTTTAATCTAAAGAAATGGGTAGGGAAACCCAATGACATGCAACCCAAGGCTATAATCGCTTTCCATGCGGTTGCTGTCAACACCAATTTGCAGAAGAATGAAGGTACAATTACAACACTTTCCGTCTGTGAAATTTACGTACAAATTTGCATAAAGCCAAAAATCTTAGCAGCTTTTCTCTCCAGGCACCAATAGAGACTTACAAATAGTCTATTGCTTTCTTTTTTTAGCTCTTTTCCTATGGTCTTTTTTAGTTGGTTTGTATAAAGTTACAATATAACTCGATTGTGCAATAATTTAGTTTAATTAACATGTTATTGTTACCTTTTTCTTCCCCATCTTTCTGGGAGCAGGAATCCTTGTCAAGTACCACGTCATGAGGGCTGGGGCTAATGGAGATATTGTTTCTGTTAGAATTTCTCAGCAGCTTCTTTAGTTCTGGTAGTTACAGAATTTTAGCAAAATCAGATATCTCTCTTTACCACAGTTTAAATTCCTTTTGAAAGTTCTAACAGGAAAATCATAGAAGGTATACATAGAATGGTATTCCCCGTGCATTTATTCTCTAGTCTGCGATGTAGAGATCACATAGATGTATACCCATTTACTAATGTCTCAAAAATATGTAATTAAACCAACTCAGAAGTGCTCATCCTGTCAGCCATGAATAAATGTAGATGTTCTTGAATAATGTGTGATGTGCGTGTGTGCCACAGGTGAACTTTCATTTCGATCCAATTAGTTATTTCGTTTATCTTTGAGTTTAGTTTCAGTTTTTAATTAGTAAGTCCTTCAGATTAGTGGAAGAAAAATAAAGCTATGCAATAATGTTGTGACAAAACTAGTTTCCATGGACTGCCAACCAAGTACTTAAAAGTAAGTTATTGACCTTACTATATTATTCTGGGGCGCATTAAATATTATTTGACTTCGGTATATTTAATAGTTAAACTATGGTTTAAAACAAAATCCATCTCAGTATACACGAAGCCTTGGCCTGCCCATCCCTGGAATCAACATCATGTGCATCTTAGAAATTCTCTTCTTTCTTCTCTTCTTCCTTCCTCTTATATATGCAGAATATTGCCAAACTTCTCTTTGTGGCAATAACATTTCTGTTCGATTCCCTTTCCAACTAGAAGGAAATCAAAGACAAAACTGTACTTTTCCTGGTTTCAACCTTGGTTGTGGTGAGGCAATAACAGTTCTCAAGCTTCCTCTTGCTGGGGAATTTTTTGTGCGCAATATCGATTATCTCACTCAACAGATATATCTCTATGATCCATATAATTGCCTTCCTAGACGTCTCCAAAGCTTAAATCTCTCAGGTTCTCCTTTCGTTGCTTCTCTTTATCACAACTACACCTTCCTGAGCTGCCCTCCTCAACTTACAAAATCTCAATTCACTCCCATTGATTGCCTTAGTAATTCTACCACCTCTGTCTTTGCTATTTCTTCCACTAGTCTTGTGGATTGGATGATCCAATCATGCCAGATAATTTTATCAGTGCAAGTTCCAGTTTCGTGGCCAGTTCATTTTAATGAAGGATTCTCAGCTGACCTTAACAACGATCTTCAGTTGACATGGTATGAACCTGATTGCAAAGATTGTGAATCAAGGGGAGGTATATGTGGGTTTAAGAGCAGCACTGCTCAAGAAATCACTTGTTTCAATAATTCTACTGCAGGTATTTCTCTTTCTTAATAATCATTTTGCATCTGCTAATCCCAAATGCATAGAAACTTGATTATTAGAAGATCTCACAAAGATTGTACAACAAATAACTGGGTCAGAATAGCTGATGAAGAATATAAGGAATAGATCGTTATTCAAATTGTTTTGGTCAATTACTTGATGAAAGGAGGCCTGATGTGTAAAATTTAATATTTCTCTCTACGTAATTGACTAAGGG
>JANKKB010030084.1:0-45539 GCA_026225775.1 Bursera palmeri | reverse complement strand
ATTTCTTATTTTAACACAAACAGTCAAGCAATTATGGTCATTTGTGCCAAAGTTCTCAAAAATCTAGACGAGAAAAGTGTGGGCCATGAAAGATACCATTACCAGGTGGCAGGTGGGAAACCAGACATGGGCGAAACTACAAAAACAACGATGCGACTTTTAAGATAAAAGAGACAGCAGCGGACCAAGTTCAGAGTACCAAAACATGGCGGCTGAAGATATGTTGAAGTACGGGATCGTAGGTGTCGGAATGATGGGAAGAGAACACCTCATCAATCTCCACCATCTTCGTAACGAAGGCGTCGTTGTTGTTTGCATAGCTGACCCTCATGTTCCCTCTCAACAACTCGCCCTGGAATTAGCGGAGTCATTTGACTGGCCTCTGAAGGTACGATATTACTGCTTGTGTAATGTTCACATTGATTTTCATGAACGAATGTATTCTATCAGTACCCAGTATAGCAAATAAACAGATATAATATGTTATTTGCTCTGTGAAATAGTTATGGAAATTTTAAGAAACTTTTATTATTCTCAACGTGGTTGTTCGTTGAAGCTCATTGCTAATGCGAACACTATAATACTTGTTTACTGAAACCAGCAATAAGTTTCAATCTTAAAATATAAGAAGCTAAGGTTAAACTTCAAGATTATCAGCACTGTGCTATAATTTTACTTGAATAAGCTGTAGCTCAAAACTTGCCTTTGTAAAAGGTTTTTTCAGGGCATCAGGATCTGTTGGACAGTGGGCTTTGTGATGTGGTGGTTGTGTCGACTCCAAACATGACTCATTACCAAATTCTGATGGACATCATCAACCACCCAAAACCCCATCATGTACTAGTAGAGAAGCCCTTATGCACAACAGTGGCGGACTGCAAAAAGGTTGTTATTCACTCTCATAATTTCTATCCCAGCTGTTTTAGTATCATAGGTTAGAGTTTGGAACCGGAGATGTTGTTCCAATTTTGAATTGTATGTTGTTGGTGGGATTTAATTTTAAATTTATTGGTGCAATACTCTGTTTATTTTGGTGGATAAGTAAACTAGTATCATAAAATATTTTCATGTTGTCGATTGGCAACATCATATTTGACTGTTGCATTAATATGCTATTTACTTGAAGAATTTAAACATTGTGGCTTTTTCTTTGCTCAATTTGAAGAATGTGACTTACCAATAATGACTCCTTTTCTTTGCTCCAACTGTAAAAATAGAAGCTTTATCTGCGATTCTCATGGAAGTCACCCTTGTTGAGAATCCCTTGAACAGCATGATCTAAGAAATTTTATTATTAAAAAAAAGCATTATGAACTTGGTATCACTTTTATGCATAAGTGAACATTTTTACATAACCATTAAAAGTTCCACCTGGTTTGATATTTTGAATATTAAATGAATCAAAGAAGAGAGAAAGGGATTATTAGCTGTTGGTATGCTGATTGTCACTCTATACATGGGTAGTCCGATTTCATTTCTGCATGTTTACTCTTACTAGCTTCCCCTTAAATTGTTTTATCTACTAATTTTAGTGCACCATTGAGTTAGCTAGGTTTTAGATGCTGCAAAGAAGAGGCCAGATATACTGGTACATGTTGGACTGGAGTACAGATACATGCCACCTGTTGCCAAATTGATACAAACAGTTAAGAGTGGAGCTATTGGACAGGTGAAGATGGTTGCTATCCGTGAACATCGGTTTCCTTTCTTGGTTAAGGTAACTTATGCAACTCAAATTTATGTTGGTACTATGGTAACCTTTGATCTTATTGGCTCAAAATTGTTCTAGGTCAACAATTGGAATCGGTTCAATGTTAACTCAGGGGGTACTCTGGTCGAGAAGTGCTGCCATTTCTTTGATCTAATGAGGCTCTTTGCAGGTTCAAATCCTATACGTGTGATGGCTTCCGGAGGTATCGATGTAAATCACAAAGATGAGATATATGATGGAAAGGTAATTTTGTGTTTACAGAATTTGCTTTTTTGGTAAAGAGACTGTACAATTGATGGCTTAAGAAGTTGGGATACTAGTTGAACGATGGGATTTCTGGTCTGGCGGGAAACAAGATCAATATTTGTTCTGTTAAAGAAATGGTAAAGCCAGTTAAATTGGAAGAATGGCTTCCATCTAAAAATTTGTTTGAAACTAATTATTAAGTACAGTAAATTTGAAAGTACTCCATAATTTTTGAGCTCTGCCGTTTAGTTAAGACACTTTCTTTAACTCTTTTCTATAAATTTATAATCTGGAAGCTTAGCTTTATGCCATGATAATCAGTTACCACATACAAGTTCTGGCTATTTTTTATCCTTCCTTTTCTTCTGGCTGCCAGTCTTGTTTATTAACAACCCTTTTCTATGTTTCAGGTACCAGACATTATTGACAATGCATATGTTATCGTTGAGTTTGACAATGGCTCTAGAGGGATGCTTGATCTTTGCATGTTTGCTGAGGGGAGTAAGAATGAGCAAGAAATATCTGTTGTTGGTGACATTGGAAAGGTAGAATTCTCTCTTTCTCTCCCCACTTCTTCCGCTGTAGCCTAATTTTTGTTTAACCATTAGGTAAGTTTGTTGTGATTATTACATCATACAACTATGGCCATGGACACTTGTGTATATGATTGCAAATGTGTTTCTAACTTTAATGTAATACAAATAACGAGTTCTAACAGGGGGAGGCCTTTGTTCCCGAGAGCATTGTGCGCTATGGTACCCGACTGGGTGGGAGAGATGGTGTCCAAACTATAAAAGCTGAAGATGACCGAATAAAGTAGGTTAAGTTCTCTTGGTTTTTAATTGTTTTATTCCGCGGACATGCTCAATTTCTGAACAGAAAAATCAATTCTACTTCAGATATGATGGGTTGCATCATGGTTCCAGCTACTTAGAACACCTTCACTTCTTGTCTGCAATCCGAGGCAAAGGTGTACAAGCTCCAGCAGTGGATTTGCAAGATGGCTTGATATCAGTTGCTATGGGAGTTGCTGCACAGCTTTCTATTGAGAAGGGTCAATTTATTACGATTGATGAAGTCATTGATGAATATAATTGCAAAGCTTCTGTATGACTTTAAAATTTGTAAGTTAAAAAAAAAAAAAGAAAAATGATAAATAATGGCGTTGATGACTCTTGTTATCTTGCTTTGCTGAAGTTTATAGAAGAAAAATCTCTCTTAACCTGCTTGCCTAATAATGAAGAAGCCTTTGTGGCTGGTTTAGAATATTTGTGGATTTTCCAAATCTTAAATTCAGCTATTGTTTCCCCTGCATTATACCCTCATAGCAGAAATTAATGTGTTGATTCAATCAAGTAACTAAGTTACTTGCAAATTGTCATGTGGATTTGATAATTCAATTGAATAGAATACCATTTAAAGAAAGAAAACTTTGGGTTTATATACGAAGTATTATTTTTCTTCCCAATCTAATATTTGACAATGAATATATCGTGTTAATTCAATATTGATAAGGTGAAGAAGATGTTTTGATATTTATTAAATTTTTTTATTTAAAAAAAATTATTTAATCAAGTGCAACCTTAAAAAATAAAGGTATCTTTTGAGAATATACTAAAATACTTAATTGTTAAGCTACTTAAACACTGAAATTAAATGATGATTGTGCTCATGCGATATTAAACGATCACTGTTAATGAGCATTTCTCATCAACAACATCTTAAATTTGACATCAACTTAACATATTTGACATGAAACATTGGTCATTTTAAATTTGACACACATTCTTTATTAAGGTATCTAACAACTTAGTAAACAATTTATCTAAAATAATATATTCCTCAATAAAGATTCAACTTGATTAGGTCGTAAAAAATTAAGATTTTCTTAAAATTTAAGTAATTTATCTACTTAATTATTTTCTTGTATTTTCTAAATATATTTAGATAGGTGCACATATTAACATATTGATACATACTATTTGGATTTTCATTTGATTTATAGCCAAGATCTTCAAAAAATATATATTAAGCGTCTTCAGAAATAATTTTAAAATCAGATTTAATTAACGGGTTTTAAATTATATTTCAAATTTTTTAGAAACTGTTTTTAAATGGCGCTTGGCAGGAAAAAGGATGCTCCGCGGCCCTGCTAACTCTTATCACTCGATCCTTGGTGCGCACTTTACGCGAATTACGCACCCTGCTCAACTTAACACGGACAGTAAATGCATCCATATTTAAAATTGTGCTCCATGAAAAACTTTTACGGATTACACATTCAAATAACGTTTCTTTTAAAAATAGGCGCGCATTTGCTGCGTTGCTTAACTCGCACCAAAACTTTCTGCTCTTGCTTGCAATTGTGAAAGCGATAATGGAAGATGACGGAGGGGAGAGATCTAGCTTTGTAACCGGTCTCATTGAAAACCGAGCAAAAGAGGTACTCTCTGTTTGGCTCCCTGGAAAACCAAAGAATGTTCAAGAGAATATAATTTTTTATCTTTTGTTTTCCTTAGATACGAATAACTCTATAATCGGATCAAATTAAGTCCGTGCCAGTATTTTCTTCGCCAAATTGATCTTCCAAATCGAATTTCGAAAATAGAAATCAAGTCAGTTTTTATACTTTTACGGTTTTTGTTCCCTCTACATTTATTATTATTATTATTTCTAGTAATCCATTTCATGAAGATGATGACATCTAACTACGTTACAAAATTAAAATATTGCAAATGAGAGAAAAAATGGAGGTAGTATGTTGATTCTTTTTGGTAATTGAATGAGAAAAAGTGTAGTTGACAAATTTCATATTTAAATGGCTATTGTTTTATCATTGTTGCTGTTGAATCTAACATTGCACAAGTGATTCAAGATTTATTAGCATTTAATTATGTGAAAACAGGAACAGTAGAGATTCTAAATTTGGGAAACTATCAATTGGAATTGCTAGAATACTTTTTGTTAAGGCTTCGTTTCATTGCAAAATTCCTCAAGGAGATTCTGAATTAAAACAGTAGAATTTGGATTTTATTACCAAAAAAAATAAAAATAAAATCCTCTTAAAAAGAAAAAGATCCTTCGTTTGCAACTTGTTTTCAGATCTGAAGATAATAATCACCTATTAAAGATTGGAAGGTGCTCTTTGAAATTTTAAATCTATGAATAATAATATTTCTTCCTTTTCTGGTGATACGGATTTTCCAGATGAAATTTAGATTGCTGATGAAAGGTATGATTCCTGACTAACACCGATTTTCTGAACAGGTAGGGGTAGCTGCTTTTGACTTGAGGTCAGCTACTCTGCATCTTTCTCAGTACATTGAAACCAGTAGCTCATATCAGAATACAAAAACTTTGCTGCATTTTTATGATCCGATGGTGATCATTGTTTCTCCAAATAAACTGGCACCTGATGGTATGGTTGGAGTTTCAGAACTGGTGGATCGATTTTATGCTTCAGTCAAGAAGGTGCTGTGGTGTCCCTCGAGGACTAAAATTTATAACTCCTCTCTCTCTGGGAAAACGTAACTTCTCGTTTTTGTTTCTTTATATATATAACATGTTTTAATATGATATACTGATCCATTCAGGTTGTAGTGGCTCGCGGTTGCTATGACGATACCAAGGTTGTATTAAATACTTCTCATTCTTGACAGGAGCTTTAGATTATATGTGCTGATGTGGTATATCTTTGCTTGAATTGTCAATGTGGTTAATTTTCCAGGGTGCTGTGCTGATTAAAAGTTTAGCGGCTAAGGAGCCCTCAGCACTTGGTTTGGATACGTATTACAAGCAGTATTATCTCTGCCTGGCTGCTGCTGCAGCGACTATAAAGTGGTATAAACTTGGTTTTTTTACATATTTAACAGGAAAAGTATATTTAGTTCTGAATCTAGTTCATCCCTGATGAAAGTGTAAGAATATATTATCTAGTGCATGTTCTTTTGGATGTGTGCAAGTGCAGGGATTTGTTATTCTATCTAATTACCTATCAGCTCCTGAGAATATATGCGAATAGTTTATTACTGTCCAAAATTCACATTCTGGAAGCAAATTACTTGGCCAAGAAAGAAATTTTAACCTTTGAGTTCTTACATTTGGAAGATACACCATTTTGCTTCTTCTTTTTCTTCTGATCTTGGTTGGCTAGCCTTTCTTGTTAGATATGGTTCATTAGCTTTAGTTTACATAATGCTGTAACTTACAAACCATTAAGGAATAGGATGCTGCTAGGGCCAATATGGCTGTGGGAGAAAAATCATCGGTCAGGTCCGATCAAAATTAAGATCATTTATTCTGTAAAACTCAGTAAATGCCTTTCTGTGAAAAATACATTTCTCTTAAACTGACTTTTTTTTTCCAATTATTCGAATGGTATGTTTTTGATGATGGAGATCATTATGTTGAATGCGGTCTGTTGATGAGGAAACAAAATTGAATCAGATAAAGCCTTAAATCTGTATAAAGGTAAATGTCAATTAATAAAACTCAGAATCATGTAAAGACCAAGTGATAAAGAAAAAACACAATTCCCTATTGTCTCAATCTGCTTTTGAACTATTTTCCAATTACTGTGAACATGTGATGTCAAAATAGGTGTGTATGAAATTCTCAAATTATTGTACTTTTAGTACTTGTGCATCTCTATTATACGTTCATTTGTCAATCATGTGAAGTTTGATTGAGGATTTGAGATTAGCATGTGTTTGCCGACGTCCTTGCCATCCGTGATTTATTTTCTGCTTCTGATTGTTAAGTTTCAACTTCATGCACAGGATAGAAGCAGAGAAAGGGGTCATTGTTACGAACCACTCTTTGTTGGTATGTGCTTTACAATGCATGCACCTTCCATATGAATTAGAAGGAAAGACAGTAATTAGGGGTTTTGTTCTCATTTACATTTATGTTTCTTTTAGCACCTACATGTTCAAATGTCAGAGCTTGCAGACTACCTCTAGACAGTTTAAAGCCATTGTGAATCTTTTTTTTTTTTTTTTACTTCTCTTTCGATGTACAGAGTTCTAATTCTCATATGCTTGACTCATTATATATATATATATATATATATATATATATATATATNATTATATATATATATATATATATATATATATATATCTGATCCATTAGCTCCCACTTGGTGTAGTTGAAAATGTATTGAATCTGTTTATGCTTTATTGTGGTGGTATGACGCTTGAAGTTGACTATGATAACTTGTATTACAGAGTATGTAACATTTCCTGCAAGAGGAGATATTTCAGCAGTATTCAAATTCAATGGCATAGCTGTGAAAGAATTTTATCTGACAGATAAACTTTTTGCTGAATATTGGGCTTCAACCATTATGAGTTTCTCAATGGAACAGTTTTAACAAACTTCTTTTCTACCACTTGACTGGTTTATGTGACTCTTCATTTATGATGATATTTTCCATATATAAAATATCTGTGTGGCATTAAAAGGTTTCCTTAAGATTACAAGTTTAGTACACTGCTCTTATGAATCCATCCGCCAACAGATGCTACTAGATTTGTACTTACAAATGAATGGTGCAGATGTGTAGTTTCTGTTTACCTTCCATGAAGAACTTTTATACATTACCGTTTATAAATCAACCTCTCTCCGGTCTATCCTTTAGCTTTCTCAATAAATTCTCACTTTTCAGGTTACTTTTAATGGATCATTTGATCACATGAATATTGATGCTACTAGGTACCTTGCTTAACTTTCAGATTTCCCATAATATTAATTCTATGGATAAAGTGATATTTCACTAGGTAACTTCTATACTAGAAATCAGAAGCAAAATTCAAATTTCTTTTCTAATTCTCAGCAAGTTAACAGTTGAGTTTATGGCAGTGTCCAAAATTTGGAAATCGTTGAGCCACTTCATTCGGCCCTGTGGGGCCCAAGCAGCAAGAAAAGAAGTCTGTTCCATATGCTCAAGACAACAAAAACTATTGGAGGGTATGTAATTGACTGATAAGTTGGCTAATGCAGCACATTTTATTATTAACTGCTTCTGACCTTCTTTTTAACTATTATCATTATAGTTTCTGTTTTTTCTTACCTTTAACAACATTATACTGTAATACATGTATACAAACATACATATATACTTAATAAATGATTTATGCTTCTTTCTCTACAAGAGAAATTTGGACTTATAGCAGCTGAGTTTTTTTCTCCTATTCAAATTTTCTGGGTAACATTTTAATAATGTGGGGATATTTGGGATTTCTTCTCCAGGACTAGACTACTTCGTGCCAATCTGTTACAGCCATTAAAAGACATTGAAACTATCAATACTCGTCTGGACTGCCTGGTTAGTGTTAAATTTGAATTTTTCAGATTTTTCTGGTGGAGCTATGTTAAGTAATGATCCAATTAACAAGACACTTAGTATTTCTAAAGCATTCTCAATTGCCCTTGAAATTCTATATTAGAAGTATTTGTTTCTTCAGATCTGCGAAATAAAATATGTTGCCTATACCTACTAAGGGTGGAAGTACACATTACTGCTGAGGTGCGATGCTATTTTGCTCCATCAACTTTGGGAAAAAAGTACAGAGTTTGAATGAGAAGTTGTAATTATTCTGAAATGATTTGATTGAACATTTGCATGGCTATTGAAATTAGTGCTGTTTTGTTTTCGTTCACTCATCTTCTTTTTTCTTTATTTTATTTGGTTCACTGTGGAGACAATGGTAGAGGAGGGAGACCCTGGAAATATGCTGCTAGTCACAAGCACATCGTTTATAAACGTTAGTGACATCATATTAAAGGCTGCCATACAGTTATATGTTACTCCCCATAGCATTGTCCATATCTGACACTCGTATCAAAGCTCAAAACCAGAGGCATTATGCTGCTGCCAGCTTAGGTTGAATTTTATTTTCTACAAAAGTTCTAAAGACCAAATTGATTTATTTGCAACTATGTGCTTAAAATTTATGGTCTTACAACTATGTACTCCTTTTTTTTCTAAAATATCTAGTCCGGGCAAAATTGCCCATGCCACAGTTCAAGACAATTATGTTTCAGAGCCATACTATGTCTTTACTTGTTAAAGAGATTTATACAATTGTTTGACTTTATGCTATAGCTAAGGTTTTAGGTCAAGTGGTTACTTAACATGTTATTGAAATCTAGATCCTGAGTTTGTATTTCTATTTTTTTTTGTGTCAGATTCCAAGTTTGGTATTTGATTTAATTTGGGTTCCATTTGGTATTAGTTTGGTCCATGTTGTATGAGGCTTTTGAGTCAAGTGGTTATTTTAATATTTTCGATGACAAGTACCAGGATGAGCTGATGAGCAGTGAACAACTATTCTTTGGACTCTCTCAGGTTCTCCGTAAGTTTCCAAAAGAGACCGGTAAGCTAAAATGAATGAAGAAATAACTTTCAGAAATACTAAATTCCATTAGTCCCACCCATTTAAAGCGAACTTATATGCTCTCTCAGATCGGGTACTTTGTCACTTCTGCTTCAAGACAAAGAAAGTTACAAGCAAGGTCTTGGATGTTGATAATGCTAAAAAGAGCCAAACAGTGATATCAAGCATTATTCTTCTTAAAACAGCTTTGGATGCTTTGCCTTTACTTGCAAAGGTTAAATAGTTTGCTATCCTATATTACTGATATGATTTGAACTCAACTCAAACATGTTTCAAGCCTGTGTTCTTGAAACATCTTAGGTGCTTAAGGATGCGCAAAGTTTTCTTCTTGCAAACATATACAAGTCTGTATGCGAAAATGAGAAATATGCTTCCATTAGAAAGAGGTATGTTTCAAAACATTTTGCAACTGACTGATTATATGTCTCTCAATCTTACTTATGTTTCTAAAGTTTTAAGAGTTAAGACGATATCCTGAGTTTTTACATTTTAATTGGATAAAATCACAGGCCAAAATACTCCATACCTAATAGGGCAATTGCTGCTTCTGGCAGTTCCCCTCAGAACTGCAATTCTCACCTTTCTCCTTGCAGTTTTATTCACAATATTATTTACGCTTATCTCAACACAAGAGTACACTATTTTTGCCTTCCAAAGATTCTTTTCTCAAGTTAGGGCCTATTTGATGGCAAAAGACATTCTCACTAGGTTATCCATTGTTTAGAAACCTCTTGTATTTATCTCACATTCTTCTGTTTTTTCTGTTTTACATATTTTTGCAAATTTTCTCTTACAAAGCAGGTAGATCAAATCGCAGTCCAATTAGTATTAATGTAGTTCAAAGGAGACTTTGAGTATGCAATTGTCAAGCTCGTTACTGTTACATCATAAATACCAAGTGAGGGAGAAGTTTTACTTTTAAATTGTCAGCCAGTCCAGATCAGTGCTTAAGTGATATTAATCATGCCTGAAGAAATCAGTTAAACCTCTAGAAATAAGGTGCAAACCTAGATAGAAGGAAATAAAGTGACACCATGTCTACTCCACTCAAAGCAATTCAACCTTAATAGATGATGATTGTGCTGATGATTGTGATAATGATCATGGAACTATCTGATACCATGAGAGTTTTAATTACGTTCTGTTGAATCATGGAACGTCAAGAAATTTATAGAAGGTACAAACCTAGATAGAAGGAAACAAGGTGACACCAAGTGTCCTCAACTTTAAGCAATTCAACCAAACATTAAATTGCTTAATGATGATTGTGCTGATGATCCTGATAATGATCATGGAATTATCTGATACTATGAAATTTTAATTATATACTGTTGAGAGCAGGAGTCTATGACATTTGAACACCATTATGCCCTCAGTTTATGTTATGTTATTATAATTTTAGTAGTTTGGGAACTTTCTCATTCATAGCCTTACAGTGTATTTCATGACCATCTTGTTGTTGACGTGCTATCCAGTAAACATAGGTTATCAATTCAGTTATATAACAACTTGTCTTCTCAAAAGCTTAACTTATCTATATAGAATTGGAGAAGTAATCGATGAAGATGTGCTCCACGCACGGGTTCCTTTTGTTGCTCGGACACAGCAGTGTTTTGCTGTTAAGGCTGGAATTGACGGTCTCTTGGATATTGCACGGAGATCATTTTGTGATACCAGCGAAGGTTTTTCTACTAGCTATGTAGTTCAACTTTTTCTCTAATTATGTGATCTTTTTATTGTTATTTTGCCACCTTGACTTGTTTTATTTTGTTTCATATTTTCCCTTTCGGGATGTGGTATTATGCTGTCTGAAAGCTTTTTAAATTTAACTGACAGCTATACATAATCTTGCCAATAAGTATCGTGAAGATCTCAAGCTGCCAAATTTGAAGCTCCCTTTTAATAATAGACAAGGCTTTTACTTTAGCATTCCACAGAAGGACATTCAAGGAAAGCTTCCTGATAAGTTCATCCAGGTATTGAAATATTTCTTAGTTACTTTATGTACAAATTGCTCCTCATTTTATATCTTTGACTTTTATATGTCTTAGTTACTTTATGTACAAATTGCTCCTCATTTTATATGTTTTTGAGATACTAATCAGGTCGTGAAACATGGGAAAAATATACATTGCTCAACTTTAGAGCTTGCTTCTGTAAGTTTTATCATCATTAAACAATTTCATATCTATGTATTCAGAATTGTTTGATGTTTATATTGAAGTTTACATAGTCATTGTGTATGCTGGATGACTGCACTATATCTTCTTCATGTTCAATTCAAATGAAGTTGCATTCGGTTGCAACCATGAGAATGTTAAGGAAGAACCTATTCGGAAAGAAATTAACCATATGAGGAGACAACCAAATGATGAGATCCAGATTTTTCATTTTTCGTGTTGCATTGCAGCATTTAATTACTTCTTTGTATATCTGGTTCTGATAATATTTATACATAACGGTTGCCAAAGGTGATAGCTATTCTTTTTGAAGAATTCTGATACACTGATTGGTCTTCTTGTTTTATTCGATAAAGACCACTATGGAATATAGTGAGAATTTATAGCAGCACCTAGCATTCTTACATGTGATTGCGAGACCATATATATCTGTCTGTGTAACAACAGTATATCTCTCCATCTTTATATTCATGCAGTAAATTAAATTAGTCTTTATGGGTCTTGACAATATCTTCATATTTTTTGCGTTATTGCATGAAATTCGCAGCTCAATGTCCGAAATAAGTCTGCAGCTGGTGAATGCTATAAACGAACAGAATTTTGCCTAGAAGGTTGTGATAGACTAATTAAGAGTGTTTTTCACATCTATTATCATGAGCTCTCAATACTTACATCATCAACTGGCAGGAATTTCTCTTTTAATTCAGTGAAGTGCTTAATTTCCTTAAAGCTCTTGTCCTGAAGCTTGGAACGTCTCATTAAGCGACAACTAATTTACTATCTGGATTTTTACTTGCTAGGGGGCTATATTAAGTGAGTCAACACATAGAAAATTGATCAGTTTCACCATATGCATTATTAATTGCTAGATACTTCTGGTAAATCAATTTTGGGGAAACCTTCATTAAACACTTGGCTGTCATTATCTTCTTCAAGTACCTTGTTGTTGGGATCACAAGGAGATAGGGCTAATGCGGTAGTGGTTAGCGAACGAGGATAATGACGGATCTGATGTCTTCAAACAGCTATACCAAATTCCAAATAGGAGTTTTTCACTTGATTGTCTCTGATAATTCTCAATGCATATCTCCTCTGATACTAGGATATAAAATTTATAGACATATAGACCCAAACAGCTTTTAAATATCATGTCCTCAAAAAAATTATTTTTTGTTCAACTTTATGGGTGTTAGCTTCTTATTCTGAACAACTATTATTTTTCTGGAAGTTGCAATAGTTCACTTATTATTTGAAATAATTTTATTCAATATGCAGCTCTGGTAGATGCCATAAGGGAGGATGTCTCAGTGCTTACACTGCTTGCAGAGGTTTTGTGCCTGTTAGATGTGATCGTTAATTCATTTGCTCATACAATATCAACTAAGCCTGTTGACCGATATACTAGACCACAATTTACAGGTTAGTTATAATTTGTTTTCCTATGTATTCTGCTTCACTTGGTTAATGCCTGACCTTGTGATACTATTGACAGAGAATGGGCCACTTGCAATTGATGCTGGAAGACATCCTATCCTGGAAAGCATACATAATGACTTTGTTGTATGTCAATTTGATTTTTAATTGCTCATGTGAGATTCTTCTAGGAAGAAGTTGCAATTTTCTCTTTGAGTTTTCTTGAATTTCTGCAGTTCTTTGAATAGTTGATTGATGACCTCTTTTGCAGCCCAACTATATCTTTATTACAGAAGCATCAAATATGATGATCGTCATGGGTCCAAACATGTATGAACCTTGTTCCTAACATGGAGTCAAAGCATTCGATGCACCATGTCTTCTTTTAATAATCAATTACTGGGATATCTGCAGTTTGATTCAAGATTTCTTTTTCTTTTTATATCCATACGTACCAAATTTTGCATGCATTAATCTACGAGACTAGTCAGCTGCTGGTGAGCAATGTCACTCTACCTAAATTTGTCACCACTCATTAATGTGAAGAGCTAATGAGTTGAAAGATCAAAATTTACCAAGGAATGCTGGAATGTCCATGTATAAAATGCATTGCCGGACCTGGATGTAGAGAACTTGAACTGAGATTTAACCTCCTGAATACATAATTTATGCTTTTTCTTCTTTTTTTTTTAAAAAAAAATGAAAATCCATCTCCCGAGCTGCCTGTTGGGTTGTGGCAGACTGGTGGGGGGTAAACTTCAACTAAAGTTCGTACATCAGCTAGTTTTCTTATGATCTTTTCCATCTACATTATGTTATTGAATAATTTTTTGGCTCAATATCTGACCAAAAATACTTTGATTCAGGTCTATACTTTGGTTTTGCTTTGATTAAATATGTTATTTCCTTCAGGAGTGGAAAGAGCACTTATCTTCAACAAATCTGTCTCATAATTATTCTTGCACAAATCGGTTGTTATGTTCCTGCTCATTTCTCAACTATAAGGGTAGTTGATCGTATATTCACAAGGATGGGTACAGTGGACAATCTCGAATCCAACTCTAGTACAGTATGATCTCCCAACCTATGTTGCAAATTCTTAGTTCCTGTTTTGTGTTCCCTAATATATCACGTTTATTTCCCAACCGAAAATAAAGAGAAAAGGAAAAAACACCATCTCGTTGGTCCTGTGATTCTTCTTATTAGTTCTCCTAAAAGTTTTGCCTTTTAACTGCCGATTAGAAAGTTCTGGCTTGCTGGTGTATTATTCCTCACTAATTACCAGGCCATTTGTTGGTACAGTTCATGACAGAGATGAAAGAGACAGCTTTTGTCATGCAGAATGTTTCTCAAAAGTAAGCGAACTACATAGTAGGAACTCCTTTAATGTGCAATAGCTTCCATAAACATTTGTAATGGTTCAGGAGTCTGATTGTGATGGATGAGCTTGGGAGGGCTACTTCCTCCTCTGATGGATTTGCAATTGCATGGAGCTGTTGTGAGCATCTCTTATCTCTGAAAGCGTAATCACTTGTCCACTACAACGCCTTCATACGTTGAAAAAGTTGAAAAGCATATGAACTCTTGACTTGTCGCAATTTTTTTTTTTCCCTTACGAACTTTGCAAAGATTAATATGTTGTCTATCACGATCTGCAGGTATACAATATTTGCCACGCATATGGAGAACCTCTCAGAATTAGCAACAATCTACCCTAATGTGAAAATTCATCACTTTTATGTTGATATAAAAAACAAACGATTAGATTTCAAGGTGGCTTTCCAGTTTCCTCGGTCTCATTAACTCTAATATGGAACTTTGGCTGCTTTGAATTGACTAACGGTGATTTAATTAATTCAGTTCCGACTTGTGGATGGGCCAAGATACGTCCCACACTACGGACTTCTATTAGCAGAGGTGGCAGGACTGCCAAGCTCAGTGATTGAAACCGCCAGACATATCACGTCAAGAATCAAAGCTAAGGTAATATCTATTCACCAATTGCCTGAGGCCTCATATTTTATGTTGTCTACAAGCTCGCAATTCTTGAGTTTTTCTCTTCTGATTTCTGGCATTTTCGAGTTTTAACGATCGGTGAAAGCGAAATCATAGACATAAACGGAGAGGATAAGTCAGATTTCTTTCAGAATTGTTTGAGTTGGGAGACGAAAAGAATTATATTATATATGTAGAATTTAAATACACGTCAGAACCAAAAAAATTCAGAAAAGAAAGTCCGTATTCATTAACAGTGTCATTTGATGAAAGGTTTCATTTTGTCCATGTCCAGGAGGTGAAGCGAATGGAGACAAACTGCCTTCAGTATAATCAAATGCAGATGGCTTGCTATGTCGCTCAACGTCTTCTATGTCTAAAATACTCCAACCAAGATGAGGATTCAATTCGACAAGCATTGCAGAATCTAAAAGAGAGTTACATCGGCGGAAGGCTCTCAAGTTAAATACTTCTAATATGGCCTCAGGTGGAACCAAAGAAATGTTTCTTAAAAAATAAAATAAGAGCTGAACTTTTCCACCCTAGGTGATTGTTGTACATAGACCACGGCGGGGCAATTAACTCGTAGCCATGAATCTTGATATCCCTGAGGAACCAAAATAAAATCTCTACCCAATCTCTACCAAATCCCATTGTGAGATGAAGTGATTTCCAGAGGCAGGGGTGCTATAGAGATAGATGGATCCGCCATTCATACACGGTTAACAGGGGATAGAACTGTTTTATCAGCTAAAGAGAATTAATCGATTCAATTTCAAATAATAGCCCAGGCTCCCTCCCGTATCCTACCCTCCTAGTCAATTCATTTCCTGGCATATTATTCCTGTTGCAATGGCAATGCCCCCTCCTAGTCAGATTCATTCTGGCTTTGCTATAGCGAATTAGCAATGGTAAGTTGGTAAACCTTCAGCAAGCCCTCAACAACTAGAAAAGTGAGACTAACATTTTAAAACTAATTCACTTGCAAAAACATTAAACTCAAAATCATAATTGAGAATGTATGGCTTCCACAGAAAACATTCCAAGTATTTCAACCTCAAAAAACTCAATATGACAACTATGTCCTCCAGACAAAATCCAAATTGTGATAACAATACCAAGCACGTCACAAAGATCAACGGTAGCGACGAAGAGAGAGGGTATTGTTCCTTTTCCAGGTAGCTCTGCGTGAAGGACGAGCCTTGTGGTGCGCATGTCCCTTTCCTCGTAGACCTCTGTATTTCTTTCCTGCAGAGGTGAGGCCACGAAGTTCCCTGTGCTTGTGGACAGGATTGCAGATCCAGTTAATTCTTGGGTCATTCCGGATGGCATTATGAGCAGTATCAACCAAGATTACCTCAAAATACTTGTAAGTGGAATCCTACATAAGAAAAAATGAGGAGTGTAACACAAGCAAACATTAAATATATGACCTGAAGGACAACATATTAGCATTAGCATATAAACCTCATTGATCCAGTATGAATTGACAACCCTGAGACCTCCCAACTTCCGGCCAGCACGCTCCTCTGCAACTGACCTCTTGCTCCTCTGAAACTTCAGTTGAGTGACACCCTGGTTAGTGGGCTTACCATACACAATACCCTTGGGAACAGGCCTCTTCCGGCCACCACGCCTAACCCGAACACGGTAAACGACATAACCCTGAAAAGTACTTAATCAGACTCATCAACTGTAAAAAGCAAGAAATGAACCAGGGCACTTGTGTTTGCACAAAGAGAAGAAATTTATCAGGACAATTCAGTATGAGAATAAAGATAATGAATATGGAATTAGTGATTTAAGTTCATCGTTCTATAACATGTTTTATTTAGTAGCAAAAGCGAAAGATAGAAACAGCAAACAAGAAAAATGAAGTTGGAATCATTGAAGAGTATGTAAAACTATTCAAGCTATCAAAAGTATAAAAATGACATGAACAGTGACTCTTTTAGTACAAAACAATAGTAGCACAGACTCAACAGATGAGAATCAATAGGTTAGGTACAAAAATTTCCCCACATAATAAACCATAGATGGAATATACACAGGAAAATTAAATAAAGTATCAAACCAATAATTAAGTCACAATATCAAGAAAATAAAAAGTTCAGAAGTAATAAAATAAACCAATAAATGGCAAATGATATTAGCATTTGACAAGGGAAATAAAGCACAAAACAATGTATCGGATCTTGACAAAAGTGAAATCCAAAATTAACAGAATCCACTTGGTCAGATGATCGATTAGTAGAGTTTAATATAGCTGGTCTCAGGAAGTACCCCATCATTGTATGTAAGCACCCCATACAGAGACGACTACACATCAAGGTACCGCTTAACCAGCAAGGCTGATACAACTCAATACTATATGCATTAAGCTTAGTACAGAAATGAAATTCTCAGTTTCATCTCAATGTCATCATAATCTACACATACAATGAACCAAAGGTACAGAACTTCTTAGGCTTCCTTTACTTATGTATATCCTAAAAAGTAAATAAACTTCTCTATCAAACAAAATTACAACAGTGAAATGCTATAACTTTCTTAACCAAGATAAACCAATCAATATGGAATGTTCATAACGAGCATGTAATTCTCCAGATATGCCTAGCAACAATTTCAGTAACGCATAATTGTTTATTATAACTATAAGATTTAAGAAATTTTAACTAGAACAAATTTTAGGACCCAAAACTCCAAAAAAGCTATATATAGTTAGGACCAAAATCAACAGCACCTGCTTGGCCTTGTAACCCAAGCGGCGAGCCTTGTCAGGTCTAGTGGGATGATTAACCCGAACAATAGAAGGATGTTGGCGGTACTCCCAACACCTCACCCTCTGCAAGAACCTCATCACGTCGGATTGCTTCTTCCTCCATAGCTCCGAGACATACGTGTAAGCCCCTGTTACATCGAAGACATTAAAACCAAAAAAAAAAAGAGAAAAGAAACGCCGAAGACTATTCAATCATGCTTTAGAAACTACCTAACATTTCCTTCCAATATAATATTTCTTAAACACAAAAAATCAAAACAGTTTGTGCAAAATGTATTTAAGAAAACCATCACATTCAAGTCATTTTCAAGACCAACAGTTTTCTACTAAAAAAAAAAAGATTTAATCATCTAAAGACGAATCCAGAATATAAAAATAAGCACTTATTTCCATTTTCTTCCATTGCACTTAAGATTCGCATCGGCAACAAAATGCAAATAGAAAGCACGTGAAATCACAGCAAGTCATAACTGATTCTACAAATCTTAGTATATTAAAACTAAATCGATCACTAATTACGGCAATAAAATCATGAAACAGAAAACAAGTAGAAAATAATGGAAAACATTGAGCTCGTCTCTTTTTCACGTAACTAGAGAGGAGAACGAACGTACCCATTGGATCAGAGCTGAACTGCGCAGTCTGTGCGACTAGGGTTTTCGCTTACAAAGAGAGCTAGGGTTTGAGGACAGGTTTAAGCGTTATAAAGCTGGAGTGGCAAGAGACGAGAGATCTGGGCCGTCCATTCTAATCGTATGCCTTATATCAACATTCAACACTAACGACGTCGTTTAGATATTACCACCCACTAGGTAGCCATCCTTGACCATATAAAAATATATAAATAATTCAGTAATTCTTTCTATCCAATGAATAATCATGTGTGAAATTAAGTTTAAAAACATTAAGGCTGCCTGACCCTATCAGTAAATTCTTTTATAGCACGTGACTAGAAATATATCAAACCAAAACCCTTTTGTAACTTTAGCTAGCCACTGGTCTGGTTCTCGTCTCGTGTCAATTCTCTTCCTTCTTTGTTCATCAACCAAATATGGCGGCTACATCACTCGCTTTCTCTCCAAACTCCACTTTCACTTCCTTGCCCACTCCCCAAACCAATTCTGTCACTAATCTTTTCCCTCATTCACTCACATTTTCCACCACCTCCCCCATCTCACGCGCCATCGTCACCACCTCAACCGCCTCCGTCACTCCGCGAACCACTTCCGTGATTCCACGAGCCACGAGTGATGCAGCAACCAACGCAACTTCATTCCACGGCCTCTGCTACGTCGTCGGCGACAACATCGACACCGACCAAATCATCCCCGCCGAGTACCTCACTTTGGTCCCCTCCAAACCTGACGAGTACGAAAAGCTCGGCTCCTACGCGCTGGTCGGTCTCCCTTCCACCTACACCACGCGCTTCATTGACCAAGGCGTGACCAAGACGAAGTACAAAATCGTAATCGGTGGTGATAACTTCGGGTGCGGCTCCTCGCGCGAGCACGCGCCGGTGGCCTTGGGAGCGGCGGGAGTGGCGGCGGTGGTTGCGGAGAGTTACGCGAGGATATTTTTCAGGAATTCGGTTGCAACTGGGGAAATTTACCCTTTGGAATCGGAAAAGAGGATTTGTGAAGAGTGTAAGACCGGTGATGTTGTGACGATTGAGATGGCTGAGAACCGTTTGATTAATCACACGACTGGAAAGGAGTATAAATTGAAGCCCATTGGTGATGCGGGTCCCGTGGTCGAGGCTGGAGGTATTTTTGCTTACGCGCGAAAGACCGGAATGATTCCCAGCAACAACTGAGGTAGCTTGTTAAGTTGTTGTTATTATTATTATTATTTAATTTATAATCATTTAGAGATCGTCGCAATTTAGGTCGATTATTCAGTAAAATTCTAGAGAAACAACTAGATTTATAATTGAATTTTGAAATTTAGTCACTTTTCCCAAAAAAAAAAAAAAAAAAAAAAAAATTTAAATGTCATGAATAGAAAANACTAGATTTATAATTGAATTTTGAAATTTAGTCACTTTTCCCAAAAAAAAAAAAAAAAAAAAAAAATTTAAATGTCATGAATAGAAATCGATTACAATCATTAGTTTTGCAATCGATCTGGTTTTTGAATCTGACTGATACATATATAGGTGAATCATTTTTGTCTTCGTTGATGCATTAGTGATAGTGTATTTGATGGTCAAATTCAAAAGCTTTTAAAAAATAACCTTATTATTAGGTGCTTTTTAAAGATTATTTGAAAACATACTTAAAAATAAGTCTATTTTTTAAATCTACCCAATCAAAATTCTGTTTTATTGCTAGGGCATGGCTTCTTCTTTACATCAGAGCTATAAATAGTTTAATCACATCTAGTGAACCTTAATGGGTTGGGAGAGCTGTAGATACTTGTCACAGAGTTTTTCCAGTAGTGGGGGATATATGGGGGAATTTCGTAGTTCTTTATGTCTCTGGACTAGTGCTTAGACATGAAGAAGGCTTTAGGAATTAATGCTTAAATAAGATAAGCATTGGGTAGAAAACTATTTACATCATCAATTGTTTTGTTGGTTATGGTTTTCAATGACTTTGTAACCATCTCTTCTTTTATTTACTATAGTTTTTACAGTTTCTTGAAAAAGAAAAAAAGGTTATGGTGTCCAATGTGCTTTATGTTTTGTTTACATATGAAGGATTATGAATTTTAGATTCTTTCCTATTAGTCAGATTTGTTGATTCATCCAGTCGTTTTTTTTTTTCGGTTTGGTTTGGTTTGCAGGATATTTTCACTTGTAACTTCGTATGCAGACTTCATGGACTGTGATAGTGTAGATACCAGCTCTTCTTTCAGATGCTTGGCCTTTCAAACCTATAGGAGTTTCCCTTGCTTAGGTTAGCTGCTGAAATGAGGACTATCTTTCTAGTATATTTGTACCATGAGTTATCTTGTCTGGGTTATGTTTATGTTTAATAGACAACCGATGATGATCTTTTACCAGTTGAAGTTCGTGTACTTGAATTTGGTACTTAGTTGCTTCTTGCTTGTGTAAGTGATTTATTGAATAAATAGTTTATGGATTTTAAAGTCATTTTTTGCCCAAGAGTTTCCTCTTATATTATCAATGCATTCAAAGATGGCATCTAGCCAGGTATTCTCGTGCATGCTTTGCCCTTATATCTTCTTCAAGCAATTCCGAAGGCTTGATGATGCTTGGAAACTTATGGGATATTACCAATTTCGTAACATGGTTTTACATCCTTTTTATCTTCGGACCGGCCAAACTTTTGTTTTATACAATATAGAATTACTCTATTAAATATATAGATTAAATCATGGAAATTTCTGTTGCTACACCTTAGTGCGATCTGATCCATCGAAGAAGATGATAGAAATATCTTTTACATTTTAATATTAATGGACATGATAAGTCCACAGTGGAAACTCAAGACATATATCAAGTTTGTATGCCTAGTCCAACACATATTACACTCTTAAACCCTCAATTTAAGATCAGAATTCATTTAATGTAATTGTTATTTGCCATATATCGTGTGTTAATGTCGGATGATATTTAAATCAAAACTTGATTAATATTCCCAAATTAAATCTTGAAAAGGTTTGGCAATGCTAATGATTAAGAAATGGAATATTATGATAATAACAGAAAGAAAATAGTAGAAAATGCAAGAGTAATAATATGAGAGCAGAGATAAAAAGATTAATAATGATAATAAAAAAAGGTAAATTTGAAATATTATTATTAAACAGAGAGATACAATGAGCATTGATCATCCCCGTCGCTCCAGACCCATTCCATTCCATTGCATGTACAAAGAAAAGCTCTCTCGGTCACCTTTGAGACAAGTCCCGTTTCCAGACCCAGAGAGAGACAACACAACGCCTCATAGCAGCTTCGCGGCAAAATCTCCGTTGCTGGGTATTCATCTTTTTAACTCTTTAAAATCTATCTATGCTTACGTTCCCGTTCCCGTTCCCTCTCCCTGGAGCCTCTCGAGTGTCGAGGCTCCTCCTCCCAGTCGGCCGGTGGCGGTGGTTGTGGCGATGGCTCGTACCTCGACGGCTTTCTCTTGAAATGTCTGTCATCATCACTTGACTCGTACTCTGCACCACCAGCACCGCCACTACTCTTCATTATCTTGGCAGAGGATGACTTGTAATCATCATAATACCCATTTGATGACGTCTTGTAATGGGCAGAAGGGGCGGAAGCACCAGCGGCTTCCGTCGCTGTTGCTGAAGAAGAAGAAATCTTGCGTTTCTTGGCGTTGGCAGCTTCTTCTTCCGGAAAACTAATGCGAGAAAATACGCTCAACTTATGCTTTTTGTCAGCCGCTGCTGCCGCTGCTGTTGTTGACGTGGTTTTGGCGGCGGTTTCGGCGGAGGGCTTTGAAGAAGCCTCTGAACGGTGGTGGTGGTGGTGGTGGCGATCACGATCACGTTCACGTTCACGCTCACGGTCGTTGTCATGATCGTAGTCGTAATAGTCACGATCACGATCGTGGTGATGGTGTTCGGCCTTTCTCTTTGATGGGCGAGGCAGTGGAGGTGGCGGTAGCTCGGGAGAGGATCTAACGGACCGGTGACGGTGGTGGTGGTCAGTGCCTGAAGGTTGGGGAATAGGTTTCTGCATCCAAAGAAGATAAAGAACAGTCAACAAAACACTTTTTTTTTTCTTTTTTTGGGTATTCATTCAATTTTTGTCATCTTTTAATTGAAATTCACTGTTGTACTTATACGATAGTATTAGTATTTTATTAGACCTTTCCACCAATGAAAAGCATTTTATGCCCGTTATGAGACCCGAAAGCCCAGATAAACCGCCAGCTACCTTAACGTTGTTCATGCTTTCTGCATCGAGCTTTTTTTATTATATTTCTTCTTTACATTGTTTTCCCAATTAAGCAAGCCAAGTAATTATCTCGTTACATGTGTTGAACGAGACCACTAACAGCATCTTAATTTAGTATTATTATTAGTAACGTACTTTTTTAGATAACAATACGGGTATAATAAATACTATTATCATGACTTATAAAGATAATTATTTTTACATTTTATATAGTAGAAGATTCTATCAAATTTCAATTTTTAGGTTTCTTTCCCTTCAAATTTACTCCATAAAAGATGCAGTGGAGATGGAAAATGACGTTTTAGTTCCTCGCTCCTACATCGAATGGAGAATTATATTTGAAAAGTTTTGAAAAGAGAAAATAAGAAAACCATGATTTAAGAAACATCCAAGAGGTCCGATTAATAAATTCCAGATAGTTTGAATTTGATCCAGACTCTGGCGGAAGAAGAAAATTTATTTCCCCTTTCTCACAGTGAAAAGCGAGTGAGTTCTTATCTTTGACAAATAGGTAATGTATTGGCATGATGGTGGTGGTGGTGGTGGTGGTGGTGGTGTAATATAGCCATCTAGTAGCTCGAAATGAAAGACAGCGGCTGCAGTAGTACACAGAAAGAAAAAGAGAAGAAAAGGAAATTTGGTAAATAAAAAGACATACAGATTTTGTTTTCATTGAAGAAACATCGCCACTGCTGCTCACTTCCCTAGTATATTCTCGATCTCTAGAGAACTCCCTGCACCAGAAATAAATACTGAGAGGACAATTCTCTTTGAACTGCTTCCCCCATGAACAGACGAGGGCAGAAAGCAAGAGGAACCACGTTTTAAACCCATTTATCCCCAAATAAAATTGTTTAGTGAATCTTAATGTTGAGCATTTCATTACCTTTCCCGTCTCTCAATTTCACGCTTCCTCCTCAAATCAGCTTTTCGTGCCTCAAATTCCTCTCTGCTCATGATGGGGTGTGGGACATTCATGCCCATTCCGTTCATTCCAAAATCTGCTAGATCCCTACAAAATGAGGATCTACTCAGTATGCTTATAAGATGATAAATTGTTTCAACGAATCAAACCATCTACGCTAAACACAGTCAAGCTTGTTAATAATCAGAGCACAATATGACAAACATATGCCACACACAAGAAGAAACACAACTTGCTGGTAGAAACTCTCGCATTGCTAACCACCCTATTAAGCGATAGGAGTATAATTTGACAAATAACCCAAGGCATACCTCTGAGGTGGAACAAGGGGCATCACATAACCTTGTGCGACAAAAGGGTCCTGTGGCATGACACCTCCGAATGGCATGTCTAAGGGGCCCAATCCATAACCCATATAGGGCATGGCACCAGCAGCAAATGGAGCCCCATATCCATCCATCCCGGGTTGAACGCCAGTCCAATAAGGATTATAAGCTGAGGGTCCAAGAGGCATCATATAACTCTCAGCTGCAAAATCTTGGGGGGTTTTCCACTGCATGTCTGCAGGGCACAATATTTACATTAGCTACAAAGCAATTGAAAAGCTTGTGACATCCAAAAGTCTTGTGTTACAGTTCATTCCCGAAGCTATTTATTACTAAAGCAATGACAGAGTTCAGAAGAATATCAAACAAAATACGAAGGAAGAGAAGAGGCATACCATTTGGAGGCATACCATTTGGTGGCATGCGAACCTTCTTCTTTTTCTTTTTCTTTCCTGGCAAAGCAATAATCAAAGTCCGTTAAATAAGCTCCAAAACATGATTAAACAAAACCAAGGAAATTTCAGGTTTTGAGGCATGAATCATAAAAGAATAGAAAAACACGAGAAAATTGGGCCCAGCCAATATCGGTGCATTGCCTACAAGAATAGATGAAAGATCGATCATTACCTGCCTCCCCAGAAGCCATCTTCTGCTGTACTTCCTCCTCCACCAGTGGGGCACTCCCTTGTGAAGCAGGTTCCTTCACACTCATCGACTCAAGTGTAGCTTCAGACACATCAGGTGCTTTTGCTACTGTCTTCGCCTTTTCAATAGTCTGTTGTGGAGCAATAATGGTGTTTACTTCATTTTTTGTCTCCTTCATGATTAGAGTTTCTTCTTCACAAGGTGGTGGCTTTTGCTCTCCCTTTGATGCAGCAGACATAGTAGGAGACGGAACCTTAGGCTGCGATCTAGCAGATTCCATATCTAGATGTGAAGACAAAAATGACATTAATCAATTTTCTTTCACCACAAACAGATGGTGAGGCAAAAGTCACGTCATCATAATACAAACCTTGAACTTGAAAAGTGCTTCCAGCATTTTCCGCACTACTGTTACCAGACTCCAGAATACGATTTATTGTATCCCTGAGTGTCTTATTTGGTAGAAGATCATCTGCAAGAATGTTTGTCGCCCCACATACACAAATTGCTTTTGAAATAATGTGATCCCTGATACCTGAGTTTAAGTTTTACAGAAGCAGGATTCAGTTTGAGCAAATAGTGTATATAATGCAGTAAAAACAAGGAGCAAAAATGAGACAAACATGTCAAAGTTTCAAGGTAGGGGGGTCTAAAAATTATGCCTACTTACTAGGCTGAATTGAAAGTGATCATATTAAAGTAGTAAAGTTGTTAAAAACACAGCAGTTCATGACAAGAAACTTACACTTATCACAGAAACTCTTGAAACAACATTTGCTAGTTAATACAGCATCTTTCATTACTTCCTTGCACAACGGGCAGTGGAGTTCTGGTGGAAGATCACCAACAGAACGCGTAGAAGGTAGGCCCTCAATTTCTTTCTCAAAAGCAGCCCTGTATTAAAATAGGATGCAATGAATCATCTTACCTACAACAGAGTTTTAGAGCTTCCACAAACACAAATACAATCATAACTTAGACATAGGCCTACTCATTTGGCTTCAAAACAGCAACTGCACCACTTGGCAAAGCATATGAGCCATCTGGGTTTGCAATAAGCATTGACTTTGGGATGCCAGTTGGATGTTTAAATCTTTTGACATCGTACTTTGGGTCACCATTTGTAGGGCAGTGTTGAATAAAATGTCCTGAACAAGAGAATCCAAATAGAATGAGAATACTCAATATATTTTTAATTGATGTTTTAAAAGCTAAATGACAGGGCAATTAACTTGAATATTCATTGAAAACATTTAAAGCATTGCAGACTTTCTTTACTGGCTTAACAGAAAGATTAAGGATTACAAAAGGGACTATACAGTATAGGCTAAACAACTCACTGAGGAAAGCTATTTACAACTTAGGATATTTACTTTCATTCCAACCAATGTTGAGTTGCATTTTAGGTTTTGAAATCAACTTAATAAGGTGTAAGCATCACTCCAATATAATATCCTTTACATAAGCACTCCAATTACACATATCACCTTAAAGCTGTAGGCTTCTTTAGACTATCAAATGAAAAAAAACACCTTGGTATTTTTTGAACACATAATTTCCAGACACCTTTGGCTTTTAAAACAGAATTAAACCCGAAAAAAGCAGTACCTTTACCAATAAGATAAAACTAAAAAAACACAACATTTTTATCCATGAATGTACCTGGAACCTTACACCTGTGACAGACATATCCCTGGGGAGGTGTTTTACGCTCCAAACCTAATCGACCTCAAAAAGCAGACACAGATGTCAGTTCAAATAACAAACCACTAAACACAATCAGACAAAAAAAATTCAAAAAAAAAAAAAGAAAAGCATATGAATTAATAAATAATCACCAAAACCACGTCCCCCCATCCTTCCACCCATGCCCCTTCCAACACCTCTGCCAGCTACAAAACCATCAGAACCTGGCCTGCAAGTCCAAGCCAACATCACATGTAATGTAAAATCGTCAGAAATGATAATATCTAATTCCCAACAGATGACATTTCCATAATAAAAAAACAATCATCAGAGCTACAAATGAAGCAAAGAAAAAGCCAAATTGAACTCACCGCTGCCACTCCAATGCTGAAGTATCAATTAAAGCCTTGATCTTGCTGTCCTCATCAGCTTTATTTGTTGGGGGAGCATCCAAAAGTGGATTGCTTGACTGAACAGCCGGTGCTTCAGGAATTGCATATAAATCATTTCCAAATTCATCCCATTCAGATTCCTCATTCTGAAAAGCAAGACTCATGTAAAACAATATCAGTTACATGCACCAGACTTCACAATATTACCTTGCAACAAATCCATATTAAAATCCCAAAGAAAATTCATAGACCAATGGCTTACATATTTCATGACAGAAGAATCAACACCTGGAAAGCCACTCTTTTCTGGTTGTGTGTCCTCCACCATAATTTCCACCTTAGGCCTGGAAAAAATAACACCGCTAAGTCAGCAAAGCCCTCCTAGTTTGTCTGACTGAAGATAGACCATATAGATGACATTAACCACTATAATGTACTTATATTTTAATTATAAAATTATAAGACACCTCCTGCAAGTCAGGTGTAGGCTCATAGATCACGCAAGCGTATGCTATAATGGTATTTCAGCTTGACTAAAATCAACCAAAAGATTAAAAAATAAAAGGTTTGAGAAAGTACTCTGGTTCAGTAACAATAGGCATGCGAGGCCGTCCAGGAACTCGACGAATTAACACAGAAGTATTTTTTGGAATTAACATTCCCTCATCATAATATTCTGAAATTGAAAAAAGAGAACAACAAGTCTATAAAACACTGCAAATGCATTAACCATTAATTAAACATACAATTCATTCAATTCCCCCATAAGCCATCGGTAAGAAAAATGTTATTGTAATCACTTAAAACCTGATAACTACTTCTCAACAACTCAATGATAATAAAATGCTTTACCCTTATATTATAGATTTGAGTTTTCTACTCTATCCAATAACCCCTCTATAGGCAATTGTTTTTCTTGATAGGCCCAGATGGATGTCACCACTTACCAAATAAAAATTAAGCATGGCTGTGATGGCTAATATACATCAGTGATACAGTTCCCAAAATTCACTCTCAAACCAGAAAGCTATGACAAGGAATATTAATTAATTTGAGTTTTGGCCATATTTAGAAATCAAAGCTATGCCCATAAATGGGGCAAAATCCCAAACTCAGAAAGCCCAAAACAATCCAAACCCAGAATTTATCAAGAAAACCAAGATTAACAACCCATCAAAATCCCACCAAAGAAAACTGAAAAACCTGTCTCATAACTTGAACTCAAAATTTGTTAATAAAATCAAGATTGATAATTATATTACTAGAGAGCAAAAACCAACCTTCGTTAGTTTGGGCATTAGTAACCAGAAGGTCGAAGTCGGTACCTCTGCCTAAATGCTTTGATTCAAAAATTTTTTCTTTCAAAGTACCAACTGATATAAATGGGCCGTCCATTGGGATTGAATCATAGTCTCTTGCACTCTTAAACTTGTAATAAACAGCCATTCCTTTTTTCTGATTTGATAAAAAAATTGTAACAGTATTTATATGAAAAGAAAAAAAAAAGTTACCCAATAATAGAACGATAATAATCAAAGGCCTTGAAATTAAAGGGCCTGATATTCAACTCAACTCAACTCAACTCAAATAAACAAAAATATATGATAAATACAAAAGCAAAGCTCTCTCTTTTTTTTTTTTTTTTTATAATTAAATTGTGTAANAACAAAAATATATGATAAATACAAAAGCAAAGCTCTCTCTTTTTTTTTTTTTTTTTCTAATTCACTTGTGTAACTCAGGAAAGATCGAACCAAAAACTCGATGAATCTTCTTCAAGCGCCTCCAGGTTGCAAAAATGAATAAAAATTTCCTCGATACGACACCGAAAAGTTTACAATCCCCAAATTATCGAAAATTCGCAGCCGATTCTTTCAATTCCGATGAGAAAATCACAGATCGAATCGAAAGACTTCAAAACCCCCAAATCTTGAATTCAATCAAAGAATTGCCACCGACCGAAATCTTCAAAAAAGCAATTAATTGGCGATCGACGAAGCGATATCCACGATCAATCCCGATAATCTTCGAATCAAAATTGAAAAGTCTCCGACACAAACGAAAAAGTAACAGCGGAATTATCTTCTAATGAAAAGCCGTGAAATCATTAAGCAATTAGAGAACGTATACGAGTTGAAGATCATTGCTTCGGACAGCTAGGTTTAGGGTTTACAGAAAACATTGTTGTTCGACAACTAGGGTTAGGGTTTCCGAAAACTGAAGAAAAAGTGAGCGGAGAGAATTCTCGGTTTCTTGATTTATCAACAATTAATTGATGTTAGTTTCCGCTTTTGTGCTTGTGGTATATTTATAGATGGCAACAATGATTTCCTTGCGTTGCAACCGGTGTGGCGTTGGCGCTTCTCCACTCGCTTTCACGAGCGCGTTTACGTATCTCTCGCTGTCATTTGACGCACAGCGGCATTGTAGCTTCAGGATAACGTTGGGGTGGGCCCAATTTTAATTTAGATTTGGAAGAGTTTAGGGCCTTTCCACTTGTGATTAGACAGCCCAGACCGGCCCAGCCCAGTTTGAGCTGTACGAAATAATCATCATGGCATAGTTGCAAATGGCGTTAACAACTCCTTGTGTTAATTTGCGTTTCTGTTATGAAATACTGAGTTGGAACGTGTCAGCATTCAGCTAACAACAACATCATGAAATACGAAGAGAGTAAATCTAATGGAGATTTACAATATTATTTTCTTATAAAATATTATTAAATTATTTTTAGTTGTAAATCATTATGTTTATTAAAAATATGCTGAATTTTAATAGTATTTAAAATATTAAAATAAAAATTTTCATTTATAATTTAAGTTTTAATATTTTATGTAGTATTTCATTAAAAAACTTTTAAAATAGCTGTCGATAAATAATTCAAGTTTTAATTTATTTTTATTAAAAAAAGTTTTGATAATATGTAGTGTTATATTAAAAAAATCTTTAAAAAATAGCTGTCAATAAATAATTCAAGTTCTAGTTCTTTTTTCTTTAAAAAAGAAAAAAATACAGCTATATAACTGTGCTGACATTGGCAGAAAAATAGTTATACCGGGAATAAAACCCGGCTCTCAATTATCCAAACAGACTAGACTACAGCGGACTGGCTGCCATTGGACTCGATAATTCAGAAAAACAATTACTTTAACAGACTAGAATGGCAATCAGAAAAATAATTATTCCGTTGCCAGGAACCGAAACGGAATTATGCGTAATTACTTATATAGTCCTATATCTATAAAGTGTATTCTGAATATTTACAGGACTAGACTGCAACAAAATAGTTTGATATTGGCAGAAAAATAGGTTTCCGTCGCCGGCAATCGAACGGGTCGTTCGGGTGAGAGCCGAATATCCTAACCGACTAGACTACAACGGAATTCTGCGTCATTGCTTGTATAACTGTATTCTGAATATTTTACAGAACTAGAATGCAACAAAATAGTTTGATATTGGCAAAAAAAATAGTTTTCCGTTGCCGGGAATCGAACCCGGGTCTTTCGGGTGAGAGCCGAATATCCTAACCGACTAGACTACAACGGAGTTGTGCTTAGGTACCATACATAGATTTATAAATTAAGACGTAATACTTTACTGAGCTCTAACAAAATAGTTTGATATCGGCAGAAAAAACGTTTTTCCGTTGCCGGGAATCGAACCCGGGTCTTTCGGGTGAGAGCCGAATATCCTAACCGACTAGACTACAACGGATTTTACTAGAGCTGGATACTAAAATGTAATAAGGTCATATCTTCTTTTAAATTTGACCTTCCCTTGTAATAGAAGTTACAATATGTTGATATTTTATTTGTTATAAACCTTTAAAAATTAAATTCCAATAAAATTAAAACCAAAATAAACAATAATTATTAATTTATATCACTTAATTATTTTTGTTTTTCATATATCTTAATAAATGCCAAGTGGACAATTTAACTTTTGTGAGACAATTGACATATAACATGGTATACTGTAAATCTCTAAAAATTAAATCAACATTTCAATTATAGTATCTATTATAAAAATACATATCTATTAAGATATGAAAAAACAATTATGATTTATTAAATACAATAATCAACTCACCTTTTACAAAAATTCACATCTATTATAATAAAATCAAATAATATATCTATGTAAATAAATTATAAATTTATTTTATTGATTTTACTTGAAAACAAATAAGAAACCAATAAAAAAATTAGGGGAAGGCGGAAATTCACTGGAACGTCAATGTAGCTGGCCTGCTGCCAATATCAAATTTATAACGCGTTCCATGGCACCACATGTCCCAAAGTGACTGTTAGAATTAGAAGACGATCTGTTAGGCTATATATGAATTTTTTGACATGACATTGGCATTTGGCTACAGAAAACCAAGATATATCTAGTAGATTATTATATTTTGATCTTTTTTGGCAAAATGGTGCCTTAATCGGCGATTGGTTAAATAGAGTTTTAAATCAAGATCATGTCATCTAACGTGTGACATCACTGACTGCTTTATGGTGACCACTGACGGCCATGGTTTCCGATTGGGGACATAAAATGTAAGTTTTATTAATTATATATTTTTAAATAATAAATTAATATATCTTATTAAAAAATTAAATTAATTGAAAAGTCAAATAACGTAAGAGCATTGAAGAGCCTTTGATCCACGGACCAAGATCATAGGGAGAAGACTAAAAAGTGTAGCTATTTTATCCGTCTTCCAGGTTTCAACAAGAAGCTGATACTCTAGTTCGGGACCCGATCACACTATTGACTCATAATTTTGTATGGAAATAATAATTTCGCCGTTCTTCATGAAAGTTAGATAGCATAAAACCCCGTTTTTAGTACAAAGTGACTCGAAGGAAAATGAGAGGAATGAGTGCCTTCTGGAGACCGGCTCAACGAGCACCTTTGGGCGGAGAACTACTCCTTTATGTACTCGAAGTGTACGGTACTTCAAGACATTCGGATGTTTCGAAGGTGAAATAGTCAAAAAATTTCACTTTTTTAATTAAGTCCATTTTGTCTGAAAATAATTGATTGAAAGTCAAAACAAGCAAAAATAATTATTTGAATCACTTAAATCTGAATAGATTCGGATCTAAGTGGTTGAATCAAACAACCCTTTAGTCTCTACACTTTTAATCTTTAATCATTCATAGCTTTCCCTCCAACTTCTCAACGATTGACATTGGTACAAGTTCGATAGATTTGTATGATATTCAGGACTTCGATTGTATCACAAAATGTCAACAGAGATTAAAATCCCAGCAAATTAATTCGAAACCAATTGTTTCTATTTAAATGATTATATTCAGATTTAACTTAAAACTGCACCTTTAACAATCAATGACAAAAGAGAATATATCCTAATGAGTTTTCTAAAGAGAGAAGGAAAATAAGTTCAGTTCACACATCGGTCAAGATTAATGAAGATACAATCACAACATAAGCGAGGAAAAAGAAAATGGCCATTTGAATGAAGAACTTTGGATTTTCCCTCATGTTTGGCGATGTTACTGCCCTGCACAACACAATACCAACACAACACAGCACAATACCATTCAATTTGCTGAACCTCGGAAAGAATTTGTGTAAGGTAATAAAAAAAAAAAGTTGAATATCTAATTCAAGTGTTTCACATGACTATTACCTAGCAATGCGCTGCGAAAGTCGGTGAAAAGGTAAACTCTGAATGAAGACGATGCCCGGTCCAGTTACAACCGCCATCACTAAATTGTCACCCTGCAATTTCAACTCCATTATAAACAAAAGGATCTAATAAACAACAAAAGAAAGTACAAGAGCATGTGCATACAACTCCAAGTTTGTAGATTTTAGATTGTCTTAATAAAGAGGGAAAACAGACTAGAAATCACTAGTAACAGGAGGACTTACCCCAAAGACCACCCTTCGCATGGGTCCGTTGTATTTGATTTGGACATTGACTGAGGCCGTGATGGCAACAATGCATGATACATCCACAGTCAGCACCTCACCCACTTCAAGATTTTTCTGCACAACTAGCAAAAAGGAAATCATAATTGCCTATGATTAGTCTAGAGGGTAATAAATCCAGAAACTATAGTTTATATCATAACAGAAGAAATGGTAAACCTATGCAAGAACCATGATATACTACTTAATAATCAACTATAACATGTGAAAACAATAAGGAGAAAGAATAGAAGGGGGGGATCCTGATTTGGCCAAACAATGATCCCAGAAAATCAACTTGAAAAGCCGAAAAAATACTGAGGTATGAACAAATTGACACAGGTACAACTACCGCCTAGCACTAAACAGGCCAAAACAGTCCAATCCAGACGAGAACTAAGACAGGTGTACAAATAAGCCAAAAGATGCATACCAGATCCACCACCGAGAATAAAAGCAAGGCCCTGGCCTGTTATCTTCTGCCTTAGAAATCCCTGTAATGGCATTGAAATTCCATCCAATTAATTAAGAAAATAAAGCAGAGAGGCAGAAAATTCAAATAATTTTTTTTTAAAAAAAAAAAAGGAAGAAGGTTCCTAGAAAGAGCACAGAGAGGCAGCCACTAGCATGCAAGCAAATAATGACAAACAGAGAGAGAGCTAACACAAATCATCAACCTACCTCTACACCAGCAACAACATTCCGAGGCCTCCGATCAACTGTATTATTGACTTTCACATCATTTACAGAGCACAAAAATGCATCTGGCTACAATAAAATGAAACAAAGTCACATATAAGTATGGCTGATTGAAATCCGGAAAGACTAAGGCAATTATACATGTACGCAACTAGAAATGTGCAAACTTCTTAACCGCAACATAATGCACACCAAAATTTATTAGCAGAAGGGGAAATAGCTAAGTGAAAAAGTCGGCTCTACCTGGCATAAAAGCTCTCCCCCAAACATTGCTAAATCAATCTGTAAAAGAAATGATTGGCTACAGTTAAGTCATCTCTAATGATAATTTGGAATCATCGACTATGCAAGAACTTCAAATTCAGTGGAAATGCCAAATTTACAGAAGCTTGGCATTATTTAGAGTACAAACCGGGAGAATCCTTGCAAGAGAAGGTGCAGCAATTCCAACAAACCCCTCACTTGTACCAGGATTACGAAGAACTACACTAGTTATGCTCTTGCCAAAAAGCCACTGCCACATGCCTACTTCATTTTCAGGGATGTAAACATTTTCCATTTCAATGGACCCAGACATGAAGCACATGGAACCTACAATTTACTCGTATATCAGGTGAACATATCATCTAAAACAAATACTTTATAATTCAAAATTAATAAATTTGAACCATATAAGTCACTGAGATGCACTAGCGCAAACATCATCCATTCTGTAAAGTAAAATACATGTAAAATTGTGGTTAACTTTGTTAAACGCCAGCTATCTTCAAGGAAATTCTCATGCCTTTACACCAACATTATGGCAAGATTATCATCTTAAGCTACAAAAGGTTATGAACCCATGGCAAGAAGCCCCATCGCATAGCTCCAGCCAAGAGGCTAGATTGAGGAAGCAGCAAAAATCTGCCAAACTAATTTTGCGATTGTATTTGGGATTACACGGAGCACAGAGTAAATACTGAACATGCAAAAGACCAATTTATGCAGCGTGTTTACCTAGTTAATGTAGATGACAGCAGCCATGAACAATAGCTGAAAGGGTATGAAAGTAAGACATGGAAATATCACATCTTAATCTTATTATTGGTCAAGTATAAGAAGATCATTCACTTCAAAAGACATTTTGTGTGGCCAATCACACGTACTGAAATATCAACATAATGGATAGGGAAACAATATGTGACTATAAATATAAAAAGAACTAAACTATATAAACTTAAGTTAAACATGTGGCCTAGTTAACTCCCCAACGAGAGGAAACTGATATATTAATTCTCCTTGTAAAACTAAAAACTAACATATAATTGCATAAAAACATATACAAGAAACCTAGTGCCAGCAAGCTTACCAGGCCTTGCAATAACCTTGTCTTGTGGCTTCAACATTATCTGATAATGAAAGAACCAACAAGAAAGAAAAATAAATAAATTACGGGAACTTTTTCCCCAAAAAAAAAAAAAGATTACATGGTCTGGGAGGTATATACCTGAACAACCTGTGCTTCACCACCTAAAATCTGGAAAGGTATTACTGCATCTTGTGGACTCTGGGATACAATATCCATCATAAAATTGAGCCAAGTTTAGAATATAAACAAAATGCATTTTGAAGTATTTCAACTCAACAGAATATGAATACACCGGGTCCTTGGATAACGCCTGACTCCATTTACATTGCAAATAAATCTTCAAGTAACCAAAACATGGATACATATACATGTGTGCATGTTGTATAGTGCTCTCTACTGAAAATTTTTGTTGGCTATAGCTGTTTATATAAAGTGCAAATGAGATAATTATCAAGTTTGAATTGGCCAGTGAAATACTGTAAGTCTTTAATAAAATTTTTGCAATCAAGATTGCAATTTACTGATTATCCTTAGTCAGGGGATGTCGTCTACACCTGATCCGCAGCCCAATTTGGTAAATTTATAGTTTCAAAACTCTTATTAGATCCTTTTCAATCTGGGCTAATATATAGTATAAAAAATAGTTACAATAAAAGCCCAAGAGAAAAATATTTCTACCAGAGTAAGAATTATCCCTAATATATCAGGATTATGCAAAAATTCCTGTTAGCAAAATCTAATGCCTTATGTCCAGATTTCATCAACAACCAAATTTGCATCAGAATTTTTTAATCACTGTATGTTTGTCCATAGCTGACGCAACAAGTTTTGGTCCTTGTGGACTAAGTTTAATTAACCTAAATAATTTGCCGTTCACCCAACATCAATCAGTGTTCAATTGCCATATGACTAACAAAAATAATCCACATGCCAAGGTCCTAAACATCTTATGGACAATCAAGACGGGCGGACTAATAGAAGCATTAGAAATTTAGTGTACAAAGAGGTGTAATGGACAAGCCAAGCTTTCATCAATTTTGACTTCATATATGGGAAAAACACACCCTTAGGGCATTTGCTGAGGTTTAAAAACACTAAGGGTTCTCTCTAAGGGACCTCAAGCACAAACGAAGTATAAGATGCTTGCCTAAGTCTGGATTAGGGCATGAAAGTTCACCATGAGCTCATCGCTGTTGGCACATAATACACTAGCATTTAGTTCACGGTAGACGACCAAAATTTTTAACTATATCAAATCAAGGTGGCGTACAACTTGAAAGACGTGAAGTAGCCCATCACCCCATCTTTAAGATACACAGCCATCCACCATTTTTTTCAGAGAATCGGAGATAACAGTTTCTTGATTTAGTATCTAGAAGATGCAGATCCCTTATTATTACTTAGTTTGAACCTATTTTATTCCTTCCTATATACAAAATCTTTTTTGAAACAAAATGCATAGATTTGTGCAAGGACACCGATTCAACGTTCATTAACTGTTATGCAAATATCATGGCATTTCAATGTTCTACACCAGAACACCTCACAAACTGATTTCCCAAAGAACATACACTTCTGCTGATAAAGTCAAAATGCAATCAACAGAATGGACATAAAACGTCACCTCCGCTAAATTAAACCCTAACTAGCAAAGGAACAGACATGATCTTCAATGTCGCAAAAAAATCAAAACGGATCAAACGCAAAACAAGGTAAAACCATCAATTTGAACCAATTTTCCAACGAAACCTCATTAAATTTATCAGTAATGCGTTTGCTCACAGATATAAAAGAAACAAGATTCTATTACCTAAGCAACCGAACAGAAATTGGAAAAAGATTAATCTCAATTAAGTTAGGTAAAATTGTGAAAAGAAAGTACCTGGTAAACATAAGGTTGAAAAGGTGTAGAGAAAAACGGTGCGGCCATAACGAGAGATGCACAGCACTGTAGCTTTTAGAAGAACTGAAATCAATAGGAAACGGCACCGTTTTGATACTTTTGATCATTCAACTCGCCATTGAAGATCTTAATTTGCAGAGTCCATGCTTCTGATCAGACGAAATCAATGGATTTTTTCAGTGTTTCGCTAATAATTTTGTTTTAACTTATGTGGTAGTGGTGTGATGAATTAAATAAAAGATAGTTCCAAGTGACTGAAATACCCTCAATGGATGATTATTTTTCCTCTTTGTCTGGCTGAGCTATATCATTTCTGAAAGCCTTTTTAGTCATTTTATTTCTACTCTGGGTTTTAGTTTCTACATGGTTTTTTGCTACTGTGTGTGGAGTATCATACGCGGAGTTATCTGATGTGGCGTGTTCTTATTTGTTAAAGTGTCAACTCTCGACGTGTTCGACTCTTGTCAGTCAATTTATCTAGCTGCGGTTGTGTCTTGTTTGCCTACAGCAGACTGTTCTAAACGACACCGTTTGCAAATCGTTGCCTACATGGATGCAGTTATCTAGCCTAGGCCCTAGCAGGAACAGGGGAACCGAACTCTATTCTTAGAGGAGTTGTGTTCGAAAATTTTATATACACAACTTTAATATTAATGCAAGTTAAAAGTATGAATCATGCTATATATTTTATTTACATTGAAGTATATATTTAATATAAGTATTATTGTGATCGCCCTCAACAAAGTCATACGAATGCCCTCATGATCAGTTGATTATCAACATCCTTTGAAGCTAGAAACAAATGTACACTATCAGCACATTTTGAAACTAAAAGCTGATGTGAAGGCAATCTTGTTTAAAACTGTCCTAAAGTGATTATCATTAAAAGAAAAATAAAAAACTCTCAAAAGGTGTGTCAAATGACTAACATTTGGCTTCCATCATAAGCAACATAATTCCTTCTTCGTCTCAAGGTATACATTATTTTCATATATGTTATCTCTTTCTCTCTCGCTTCTTTTGTTGAGAGTCTCTTTTTAGGAAATTTTGGTCTAATCATTTTGACTTCATATATTAAAGGATTATTGCAAGTATATTGTTAATTTCGTGTAATCATCTCCTCTTGTGTGATATATATTATTACGAGCACACTGTTCGAGTCAATGACATCCCCTAAAACACATTAGAAAAGGTTAAGCCTACTATTATAGTGGTTATAACACTATTTTAGGTCCAAGGACACTACTACGAAATATTGAGCTAACGACGAGAATTCAAATATCTCCCTAAGAAATTTTAGTTTACTAATCTTGACTTAAGAATCAGACGATTATCAGAAATACATTGTCAGCCTTTTATGACCGTCTCTTCTTATATGATATGTATTATTATAAGTATACTGTTTGGATCGAAGAGACCCTTGAACAAAGTTGAGGAGGTTGAGCCTACTATTATAGCTGCTCTAACACTATTTTAAGTTCAAAAATTATACTATGAGATAAGAGAATTCAAGTATTATTAATTAAAATAAGTTTGTAATGCGTTATAAGAATCCATTTGTTTGAGTTTTTTTTTTTAAGTATAATTTATAAAACTATATTTTATTGAAGCATAACTTATAAAAATAGAGTTATTACTAAAAAATTATTCTTGAAATAAAAAAGAGCTTAATAGAAAAACTTCAATTTTGAAGCAATCGTTAATAAACTATTCTTGATTGACAATCAAATACAAACAAATAAAAAACAAAAAACCAAAAAAAAAAAATCCAAAGCTTTTAATATTAAAAAATGATATAGGAAGTCATTAAGAAAACATTAAATTTACTATATAAAAAATAATATATATATAATTTAAATTTTTCTAAAGTGAGAAGTCACTTTAGAGGAAGTGAAAAGTTGGTGTCGTTTGAACTTTCCATGATATTTGCCAACCGTCAACAGTATAGAGTATACGCTAAAATTTAAATAATAATAAAAAAATTAGCGGCCAAATTATTGATTTAAAAAAATAAATTAAAATTTTTTAAAAAGGTCCAGGCCTCCAGCGCAGTTAAGAACTTCAGATAAAATCAAAAAACCAAAAGCTACGAATACAATACACACAAATTAGGAATAGGATAGAGTTAGAAATAATATACAAGTAATAGTAAGACACCAGAACCGTTACCGTGTCTGTCGCTTTCCCTCTCTTTTCCTACATTACACGCCACCTTTTCTCGCCCTTTATCTGTCTCTGATTTCAACTCTCTCTTCTCTTCTTCATCGACTTCAGATCCATAACTTGCTTTTATCATTTCCTTAAAGGAGCTTTCAATTTATTGATGATTTTTATATTTCCTATTTCTACAAGTCCTACAACCATGGCATGAAGGTACAGAATTCGTTCTTCTCTTTCAGCTTTTTTATTTTCTTTTATTTTTCTAATATATATAGTTAGTACGGAAACTTTGATATACGAGATTTCTTAGAAGAGATTAAAAATTGAAAAAAAAATGATACGGAGAAGAAGATTTATTCATTATTTATCTTATTGTATTTGGTTTCCATCTTTGATTCCAATATCATGTTCATGGTCAACAGTTGGGCTTAAACTTCGTATTATTACTCTGAAGAATTTATCCAATGCTTCTAATTTTAAACAATTCTAAAATGTATGTCACTCAGTTGTGGAGCCTCCGGAATAGCTGAAATGATCTATTATAGTTGGCTGGTTGTGGTTAGTTATAAGTTATTAAACCGGCATTAACTGGTCCCAACAAAGTAGGTTCCTGACTTCTGAATCAGTTGATCAGGAATCGCTGATTGTGCGTAATTGTCACACTGCAAAAATTCAAGCTGCAAGATTGAAATGTCACACTTCTGTTTGTTACTGACTAGCTATTTGGTTATTTAACTGCTAAAACTTTTTATCCTTTTTTTTTTTTTAACATTAAGGAGTATCCGGCCTTGTCAGTTCTCCCTCCAGATCTAATTTACAGTTGGACTAGTTATGGTGCATTGTAGATATGTTGACCATTTGGGAGTCAAATTCAGAATGTAATATTTGAGGGGACGAGAAGTCAATGTATAATATTTAGGGTCCCTTTTCAGTTCATGAATTGCTTGATATTTTAGTAGGGATACATGTGTCGGAATTTCCATTGTTCGACTCGAAGAATTGTTAGTATTACCTTCTGAAGTTGCATTGCAAAATGCAAAGCACTCCTTAAACGTAAAATCAGTGCATATGGACACAGAATGTTTAACTGATTTATTTTATTAGCATGTTTAAGTACGTTGAGTACTCTTATTTGTTATTAGTTAATATTTTCATTTTCTTTCATGTCAGAGATTTTCCTCCTCTCTTTCGCAGAATGCCCAAAAGTGTATATGGTTTCTCATAAATAATTTTTATTTGCAGAATTTTGAAAAGATTATTATGATGTTTAATTTATAATGTTTTTCAACAGTTTTGAATATGTATCTATGTTGGCTTCTTTCCTTCAATCTCTTCACTTATTGGTTGGTAAGGTTAAAATCTTCAGGTCCAGAGAGATGACAATAATAATATTGCAGCGTGCTGCTTTTTTTCTGATGGAAATGCTCTTTCGCTGCTGTCCGAGGCCCAAAATAAATTGGAGAATACTGATTTTTGTTGGGGCAATTATGAGTTTGGCTGTTCTTGTCCTTCAGATGTGGCAACTCTCCCGGCCTGTAACAGTTTCAACATACAATCCTTTGAATGGCTCCATGAAGTTGAGTGAAGCCCTTAATGAGGCAAGAGTTGAACAGTTTCATCTCATTCCAACTACTTCTGTTATTTCACGAAATTCTTCAAGGGAAATGATTCGGAGGAGAAGAAGAAAGAAAGATGATGAGTTAAAGGTCATAGCTAGTCTTCCTCCTCCTTCAACACCACCCTCTCCTTTACAGGTAAAATTTTTGAAATTTTCATTTTCTTCTTTCTTTCCAGTGAAGTGTTATGATAAACAGAGCTATTACAAGCAATCTTAATACTTCATCACATATAATCCAGAGATACATTTGGACATTGTCACCTAGTGAGGCCCTTGTGTTTGCTAAAAAGGAGATTGAGCGTGCTCCAATTGTTATTGAAGATCCTGAACTTTATGCTCCTATATTTCGAAATGTTTCGGTTTTCAAAAGGTATCATTTATATATTAGAACAGCTCTCTGACTCTCATTTTCTTATTCTTCTGAATACTCGTTGACAGTCTGCAGTATTGTCTTTTTTAAGGAATGGTATGCCTTGTGGTCAATCGTCGTGATTGGCATTAGAATTAAATAGATATTTTGTTATTAGACTCCCAGCTGAGTGTTCATTGTGGTGTTAAATGTAAAGAGTTGAGATTGATAACGTAAGTGATGTTTGGACCCACTGGCTATCAAGGTACTTTAAGAGGTACACAAAGTAGGAATTTCCATGAAGCCAAGTGTTTTGTGTTGTAATATATCAAATCAGGCATTCCATGCGGCTTCTGGGCTTACATCTTTCATTCTTATGAGTTCCGGACTTGTTTACTTCTGTTACATTTGAATCATCTATTGTGTTTCAGCTGGGTATTTTCTTCAAGAAACTTAAGAGATAAGTGAAAACCACATTCACAAGGAATTTCTGTCTCATGATTGTAGAATTGGTAATATAATTGAATAATCACATGTTTCTAATAATTGATTGATATTCATTATTTATTTGCTGGTAGGCCTTATTATATATTAATCAATTTAATAAATAAATGCTTCACTTGTAATTACTTTGGTTGCTTTTATAAGTTTACTTCTCTTAAATCTTTGTATGTCAAGTAAAAACATTCTTATTGAGCTTGTTGAAAATGCATTAGTGGTGGGGCTGGCATTGTTTAATTATTGTGACCTGCAAATGCCTTTGTCTTTGCTTTATTGGTTACTTACCTAGCAGTAGTTCAGAATATCCAGTAGGTGTTTGAATTCCAGCATACTTCTGGATCCTGTTCACCATGTGTCAATTCAAATATTATCTTACTTTATTGACATTTTTTAAAATATTACTATTGAGTGTAATAGTGTCAATAGATATTGTAAAATTAGAATCATAACTTTTTCGTGAAATTCAGGAGCTATGAAATGATGGAAATGACTCTTAAGGTCTACATTTATCATGAGGGAAAGAGGCCCGTCTTTCATCATCCTCATCTGAAAGGGATTTATGCTTCTGAAGGATGGTTTATGAAGTTAATTAAGGAAAGTACAGTTTTTGTCTCAAGGAACCCTGAAAAAGCTCACTTGTTTTATCTGCCATATAGTGTACGCCAGTTAGAGATGTCACTTTATGTGCCTAACTCACATAATATGATACCGTTGGCAAATTATCTGAGGGACTATGTGAACATGATTGCTGCCAAGCATCCTTTTTGGAACCGCACGCATGGGTCAGATCATTTTCTCGTTGCATGTCATGACTGGGTAAGGTAGTCTGTTCTCCTTTCTGTAGAAATAATTGAATGTGCTAATTCATTTTCATTAGTATTGAGTGCAGGAAAAGTTCTCCTTTTATGACTATATATACTTCTATGGTCGAGTAACCTGGTGAAACCACTTAAAATACAATTCTCAATACAAGTACAGTATTTCTAGTTGTCTAATGGAATTGATAATGCATTGCAACTTGTACCATAGAAGAGACATGAATCATCTTAAATCAAATCATGAATAATATTGCAGCCACCACCAAAACTAGTTTCATCATATGATAAAAACATAAAAGCCAGGTCATATATTTTTATTTCATCTGATGGACATTTTTGTTTAATAATTATAGTTCATGTCCTTTGACCTGACTTTCTGACCAGTTATTTTTCTAACCAGGCATTATTTTAAAATCTAAAAAGATGAAAGCTTTTAGTTTGTCCATTTTTATAGCACTGTAAGAACAATATAGCCTTTGAACTATAAGACGACGCTTTTGTCTTTCAAGGCACACCACATATTTTATGTTCTTGCTTGTGTATATTTAATATTTGGCTTGAATTTGAAGAATTTTTGGTGTTTTTGCTGAATCTGTTTAAGCAACTGTCATTGTTGAAGTCCCTTCAAACTCTCTCTCTCTCTCTCTCTCTCTGTCACAGATACACTCAGTCACACATGGAGATAAACACACACATACATTTTTATTTTGCTTGTGATGTTATCTTCTCAGAATATATTGAGCAGCATTATAAGCTTAAACAATAAAATTTATTGCCAAATTGCTGCATTTTTGCAATCAACTTTTGATTAGATGTGACTTACATGGTACTCAGTTGTCTTGTGTTGGGTTCAACTGAAGACGTTCCCATTATTTTTCTTCCTGAACATGATAATTATTTTTGAGAATTTTTTTTCTTCAATTAGCATTTCAAATTTGCGCATCCTTTTCATGAACATTAATTCATGCCGGTTGGTTTTATTATGTTTTCTCCGTTAACTTTCCTTTGTTCTGATCTAACTATGCAGGGTCCTTACACAACAACTGCACACAATGAACTAAAAAGAAATGCCATAAAAGTTCTATGCAATGCTGACTTATCTGAAGGCATTTTTTTGGCTGAACATGACGTTTCCCTGCCAGAAACTTCCATAAGGACTCCCGCGAGACCTCATAGGTATATTGGTGGTGGAAATAGAGTATCTCAGCGACCAATCCTTGCCTTCTTTGCAGGTCATATGCATGGCAGGGTTCGACCTACTCTGCTCAAATATTGGAGAAAGGATGAGGACATGAGGATTTATAGTCGTATGCCAGTTCACGTCATTAGAAATATGTCATATATCCAACACATGAAATCAAGCAGATACTGTATATGCCCAATGGGGTATGAGGTCAACAGTCCCAGGATTGTTGAGTCTTTATATTTTGAGTGCGTACCTGTGATTATCGCTGATAATTTTGTCCTGCCTCTCAGTGAAGTTCTGGATTGGAGTGCATTCTCTGTGGTTGTAGCAGAGAAGGATATTCCCAAACTAAAGGAGATTTTGTTGGCCATTCCCTTGAGAAGATATCTAAAGATGCAAACATATGTAAAGATGGCTCAGAAGCATTTTTTGTGGCACCCAATACCAATGAAATATGATTTGTTTCATATGATACTGCACTCAATTTGGGTTAAGAGGTTAAACCAGATACAGGACGCTGAATCGTAGGAAATCTTTATGGAATTCCTTTGCGTGGAACTACTTTGCAACTGTAGCCAGGTTTTGTTGATGAGCTGAAGTGAGTAAAAACTAATTACGGAGCTAATATCAGTTCCAAGAATTAACAAGCCTAGCAATTGAATTATGGAGGGATTCATCAGAGTTTGTCTCCTTGGAGATGGATTAATGACTATGTCTCCATGTGCTTTGGACTGACAGGAGGGACGAAGATTTGACTAAAAATGTGAAACACGAATGAGCATTCATGTTGCAGACTTGCAGGTAGAGTCTGATAAGCCATTGACATCTGTAACTATGTCCAACTCATTCTAATGACGGTCTAGTACTTAAATGTGAGATTCGTAGGACCAATTACTGGTTAGCCTGTCCCTTGTTAGTTGGTATTACTCTACTAGCCACCCAACACCAAGATCCCACATCTTGATTTGGAGGCATAGAGCAATTACTATGCCAAATTCATGGATTTTGATTATCATCTCTAGTCCCTAGTTCAGTACCGACACTATATAGGGAGACCTAACAAATTAATCGAATTTTTTTCATTTTAACATGTGAGCATTGTCGATTGCGAAAGAGACAAAGAACTGGATGACTTGGATGTTTGCACAATTCATCTCTTTCGGGACCCGAACCACCGAGTTCTGATTTTGGCAAGCCGGTCTTGTAAGCCCGGATTATAGGTACTTTTAGCATCAACTATTGTAATCATTTGTTTCCGTTGCTACTCTTTATTGATTCATTGTGAAATTGCTATATTATCATAGTCTGCTTTTCTATGTTCACTTCATTTGCCCCTAAATTTGCTTTGGCAAATCTATTATTTGTATATACTATTGTAGGTAATTATTATAGAAAATTAGAAGATATAATTAAATTTTGGAATTATTTTGATATTTAATAGGTTTAATATTTCTTTATCACCTAACCAAAATGAGTAGAAAAAATACTAAAATAAGTTTTTGATAGGAACAAGTATCGCCTCCTTTTGGACCATTGCAAGAAAAACGATAATAAAAACTTGAAATCATGTGCATCTAAAGTACCTTTCATTAAGATCAACATAGTTGTATGTAAACCTGGAGCAAGCAATAGCATGATGAACCAAGAAAACTCCAAAACCTATTGTTAAGACTTAAGAATAATGAATTACTATTCTCATTAATAGAATTTAACTAGCTAGACAATCATATGTTTTAACCTACATTAAATGTTGGATTTTTTGTTGAAGATAAAAGTACATAAGTTTTAACTCGTAATGATTGATGAGTGAATCATTTGTCAACCCATTATCCACAAATAAAAGAATTAAGATTTTACTAAAATTTAAAATGTTCCCTTTCAAGTTAGATTATTTTACAAATTACCTTAACTATTATGAATCCTTGAGATTAGGCGAAATCGATGAAATTATAAACCCTGCAAAGGGTTTTAGCAATTTGTTACAAAAGCCCTTATCATTTGATTAAATCTCTTAAAATTATCCCTCAAAAGGTTTAAATTAAGCCAACACTTGGGGATTCATGCAAATTATCCTATTATCGTTGCCCCTATTTTTGGTATTCTTGCAATCATCAATTTTACATCATAAGTGAATGATGAGTAAAATTTAGATTGCAAATGTTTTTGGAGAACACTTTTCGCTTGAAGGTGGAGGCCGGAGGGTGAGTAATAGTACATTTGATTTGTTTCTCTTTTCCATTAGGGGTATTTACCTCAACCCCCCATAGAATTAAAAAAAAAGTCAAGCATCCCACTGAATTGAAACTAACACAGACCCCCCAACACTGTAGCACCGTTAGTTATATTTAATGGTGATACAGTAAAATATAAGAAAAATATCATAAACACCCCTCTGATATATCTAAAATAACAAACTCATCCCTTGATTAGAAAATAATATAAA
>JANKKB010030083.1:0-33564 GCA_026225775.1 Bursera palmeri | reverse complement strand
TTTTTTTGAATTTTTGTTGTCAAAAATGGACTGCTGATTCACCTCTTGTATTTTTTCTCTGTTATGAAACCACTTAACTTCGAAGCATAAACTTATGGGTAATAGGCTGACACTCTCTAATAGGCCCTTTCTCATGTAACATGGACTAGATCAAACCTAAACCAAATAGACAGAAAATACATGACATGGGGTTTCAAACTCAAGAATTGTACTTTAATACCACTTGACCCAAAAACTTAATCTTATAGGCTGAAGGTCAAACACTAGTATTAAGTTCCGTAACATGGGTGTAATAAAAAAATAAAATCTTGTTTCATATTAAAACAAGGTGGGTATAATCATTCAAGGAAGCTTGAAACACTTGGAATTGCTTGTTGTTTCATGGTTTAGATTTAAGTGGAAGATTGCCGGGTACATTTCTTGCAGCAGCTAAAGGATGAATTTTTAGGGTTTATTTGTTTTGAATTTGAGTTGGTTTTGAGAGTTCATGTTGTTCAGTTTAACATGGGGAAGTATCTTTATATTGACCTGGTTGCTTATATTTTGAAAATTGGATTGATCATATAGACTGTTAAAATAGGGAATAGAAGAAGTTAGTTGAAACCTTTTTGTAGTACTGCTGGCTGTCTACTTTTCTATGTCTAATTTGTACACAATTTGTTATGCAGCCAGTGGAGCTTTGGACTGGGAAACAAATATTTAATGTTCTTGTGCGTCCATATGCAAGTATGAGGGTCTATCTTAATTTTACTGTTAAGGAGAAAACCTACTCCAACAAGTTAATTCGAACTGAAGGAGATGAGGAAATTCGAATAGAAACAATGTGCCCTAATGATGGGTTTGTTTATTTTCGGAATAGTGAGCTTATTTCTGGGCAACTGGGGAAGGCAACTTTAGGTGAGTTTGTTTCTAGATTCTTTTGGCACATTTATTATTTTCTTAATGAAATTCCTATTGCATTTAGCACCTAATTTCATTTGGCACATATATTTGTCTTTATGGTATCCCTAAGGATGAGTTTTAATCCATATAAGAGAAAAGGAAGATGAGTCTGACTGTGATATGGAATGGATACTGATATGACACACAAAAAATGAGTCATTGGATAAATGCACTTTAACTAATTGAGATTAAATCTAACTTGTGTTATTTTCTAAGGTTCCTTAACCACTCAAAGTATAGTGTTCGAATGCCTCAAAGTTTTTTGCCATGGGTATATAGAGCTAGATGGATAGAGTTACACTACCCAATCTTTTGTGTATGTATATATATATATATATCTATATATATATACTGGTTCCTTAATCTTTTGGGTTGCAGGACTTTTATATTTGTCCTCTACTCCTATCTCAAGATCCATTAGTTTTGTAGCGGGGTCTAGTTTCTTGGGGTTTCTTTTAATGGTTGACTTATGTTTTTCTTTTAGATTGTCTTGATTTTGCCAAATTAGGTTTTGCATGTTCTTATATTCGGGAAATGACTCCAGGAAATGGCAACAAAGATGGACTTTACTCTGTTCTTCTTAGAGATTACGGTGCACATGCAGCTGCTATTTGCATGAATAGACTAGCTAAATTGAGGTAATTTTCTATCAAAATTTTTCACCATTTTTTGGTGGGTGTTGAATGATACTTGAACTTATTTATTTGCATTTTGCTTTATGCCTTTTAAATTGCTTTTATACATTTATGTTTTTTCTTGTTTGCTGGTGACTTGTTATTCCTAAGTGTTAACATATCGTCTTCTGGCTGGAATTGGCTTGATCCGGGGTCTTTCTATAATGTTGATATTCGATAGTAACTTTTTTACTGTTCATATCTCAATCGGACTGCAATACTTTTACATCCTCTATGGATTCTCTCTCTATATATATAGATACACACACTTATCCTTCTATTAATTTCTGTTCTATCTTACATAGGTTAAGGTCTGTTTTGCTTTTTAGCCAACCCAAGCTATCATACACATGTTATTTGGTATAATTTTGGAAGCGGATTTTGAATTTTACTCATAATAACGAAGAACTAATTGACCATTCATAGTTCATGAACTGAGATGACTTTTGGAAGGAGACATTGTTTAATGCACATAATTGATGCTGCTTAGACTTACTGTTATTTCTGTGCTACAATATCCTGATTTCAGTTTGTAGTTCTGTAATATAGTCATAGTGGGGATTATACTCCTGATGAAAGCAAAGCTTGCTTGCTTTGTGTATTAGCTCCTTTAGTATAGTTGGTCTACTTGCCTTACCAATTTCAACATGTTCTGTAGAATTGATATGATAGGCTGATGGATGATTAAATCACATGGTTGTAAATTAATATAGTTTAATGTTGGACATGAGACATATTTGGCATAAATTAGAGCTGGCTATGCTTTCTGTAATCTGGAAAGACATTAGACATGACATGTAGGTTACAACAAATTGAACGTGTGAACATTGTGATGTTCAATTATTCGTTTGATCAACTTATCTGCACAATGCATGCTCATGTATTGTCATTCCCTGCTTGCATTTGATTAGTTGATGTAAAATTAATTCTATAACCTGAAGTTGAATAATTGTCTCCATATTATTGGTATACAGTGCTCGATGGATTGGGAATCATGGCTTCTCAATTGGGATCGATGATGTCCAACCAAAAGAAGAATTGATTGATAAAAAAGGGAAATTACTTTCAGAAAATTATGATGTTTGTAACGTAAAAATAAAAGAGTACAATGAAGGGAAACTACATCTTAAACCGGGCTGTGATGCTGCTCAAACGCTAGAAGCTGTGATAACCGACTTATTAAACAGAATACGAGAAGATGCTGGGAAGGTAAAAATATGACATTATTATTATTTTTTTTAGCGCATTTTCTATATAAATATCTGGATGGTCACTGCAACTCCTGATACTTGATTGTATCCCTTGAATTTTTTAGGTTTAAATCTTGTAGCTTGAACTTAGCGTAACCTGGATATTTGATCCTGAAATTAATTGCTTCTGTTCTTTTATCCCCTTGTTGGTGCTTTGAATTGTTTAATAAGAATTACTCAATTTCTCTCTAACAGGTATGCATGGGAGGATTGCCTTGGAGAAACAGTCCATTGATCATGTCACAATGTGGTTCAAAAGGATCTCCTATCAATATTAGCCAAATGGTTGCATTGGTAGGTCAACAGTCAGTTGGGGGTCGTCGAGCTCCTGATGGATTCATAGATCGAAGCCTTCCTCATTTCCCTAGAAAATCAAAAGCCCCTGCTGTAAGTTCAACGTCCTTTGGAAGCACTTCAGTATTTGACAAATTTTTTATTGTGGTCTAAGAACTTTTTCTTAAGGAGGCATCAGCAGCTTCTATCAACATGGCATATGAAGATGTTTGCAATGGGTACCATGACCGGTCATTTTAATCTAAAATCCGGGAGCTGGATTTTTTTTGGAAAAAAGAAAAAACCAGCAACCCTGGTATTGTAGCATTCCCCTCCATTTACTACATCAGTTCAATGATACTCTTAGGATGATCCATGAATGGATATATGTCTTATACTTTCAACTCATTGCTATCAGATATTCTTGTAAATTAATAGGTCTCGTATTAATTTGAACCTACATGTATCAACTTTCATACTTCTGATGGACGTCTTGTCCCAAGAAAGGCCTTTGGTTTTCCAAGCAGCACAATTACAGGGTCTCAAGGATCAATCGCATCACTGTGCTAGTTGTACTAGAAAATAATCATACTATTGATGGCACCAAAAGACATTCTGCATCTGTGGTAGATATCTGGTGTTCTAGACTCCTTCCCCAATAAGAACCAAAGATAGAATATGCAAATTTAGAACGGCATGGACTATTAGGGAGTGCCTTTTCTTTTTGAGAACAACTTTAATGATTTTCCTACTTCATCTTGTGAAAATATTTAGGAAGTGTTGACTATAAAAGCAGCAAATATTTAGGCACTCAAAGGGAATTTTTGTATTTCTTTATGCAGGCTAAAGGTTTTGTAGCTAATTCATTCTATAGCGGGTTGACGGCCACCGAGTTCTTCTTTCATACAATGGGTGGGAGAGAAGGTCTAGTGGATACAGCGGTACTGATGCTCTTCTTTTTCACTCTGTTTAATTATCCATTCCAATTGATAATAGTCAGTATATCAGCTTTATGTACTTTCTGTAATGTTAGCTCTAGTTTCTGTCTCATTTAATGTCTTATTAAAATATCTCAGACATGGGACATTAAATATTAATCCTAACTGATAATTCTACAGCTTGTGCTGTTAGATATTTCTTGACTGGTAATCAACAGCTTATCTTTTTCTTTGTTAAGTGTAAAATGAAATGTATATGTGTGGCAGTTTCTATGTTTATGATCTAATTTTCATCCAAGAAAGTTGAAATTGGAGTTCAGGTGTTCCACTCTGAGTCTTTTGACTATTGTCCAGAGTGGAAAAGTTATTTGGGACTGGAGGCACATTGTTAACAAATTACTCTTCATTAATGCAGGTGAAAACCGCTGATACTGGGTATATGTCTCGTCGATTGATTAAAGCATTGGAAGACTTATCTATTCATTATGATAACACTGTTCGGAATGCTAGTGGATGTATAGTTCAATTTCTTTATGGGGATGATGGTATGGATCCAGCAAATATGGAAGGAAAAAGTGGGGATCCCTTGAATTTTGGTAGATTGTTAATGAAAGTAGAGGTTGACACTACCCTTTTTAATTATTTTGTGAAATTTGAAAAATTGGTTGGGGAAAGTTGAAGATCATAATCGGTATCTATCTTTCTTTTACAGGCTACTTGTCCTCCTGGGGTACATAAATACCTATCTCCTCAAGAAATCTCTGAGATGGTAGAAAGGCGACTAGCAGAATATGGTATGAATCGTGATAAGAGTTGCTCTGAAGCCTTCATAAATTCTATTAGAAAATTCTTTGAAGGCCGTCAAGCTAAATTAGAGCAAAAGATGAAATTTTTTGAAGATTTTTCTGGGGACAAAAAATCTGATATTTTAGAAGAAGTTGCCCATAAAATAGCTGGTATCACTGAAAAGCAGCTGGAGGTAATTTATTTATTTTTATTTCTTTAATTTCCTGGTGATCTGTTTTAGGGCAGCAGAAGTGTCAAAATTAAACTTATCCACTTTTGCCATGTCATTGCCATTCACCACCATGATGTCTATTATCACCACTGCTACCATACTATTGTAAATCACAAATAAGTGCATAATCACATGTCTTCACCATTACAACTTACAAACTCTTTCAACATCCATATGTCATTGTAACTTTGTTATTACCCTTACTACCATCATCTCCTGTGATGCATTGCCACCTTGTTGCTGCCTGTATCACCACCACTGTTAAAACCCCATTCTGACCCTTGCCAGAACATGTTTTTTATACCAATTCTACCACATTATTGTGATTACCGAATTTGTCACCCACCAAATAAGAGGGATAAAAATTTTTAAGATGTTATGAACATATTCATGGAAAATGAACTGGGCCTATAATGTAACTTATGTACAATTGCCTTCCTAGATATCGAAAGTGGTGCTTATGAATAAATTTGTCAAATAGATAACTTGATAAGTATTTTCCAATGTGAATGATGAATGTATGTGTAATGCATGTGTCAGCTGTAATTATAATTTTTTTCTTTTTATAATTTAAGTTGTGAGTGACGTGTCTGGTCTTCTTTAGTTTATTTTGATCTGGATGTAATGAGTATTCTTCATATAACAATGATAGGTTTTCATGGAAACCTGCTTCTCTCGTTATCGATTGAAAAAAATTGAAGCTGGAACTGCAATTGGAGCGATTGGAGCTCAGAGCATTGGCGAGCCAGGGACACAGATGACATTAAAAACTTTCCACTTTGCTGGAGTTGCAAGCATGAGTATCCTTATTCATGGATAAGATATCATTTGGTTTGAATGATCATAGTGTTCATCTACTTAATTTTATGGCCTTAACCATATGTTAGTGTGATTCCTTCACTTTTTGTTTTAGATATTACACAAGGAGTGCCTCGCATCAAAGAAATAATAAATGGTGCTAAAAGGATTAGCACACCTATTATTACTGCAGAACTTGAGTTTGATAATAATGAGAATTCTGCTCGTGTGGTGAAAAGTCGAATTGAGAAAACTGTCTTAGGCCAGGTATGGAGCTCGTTTATCCAAAGGAAGTGTACAACTCTGTATGAGGACCTCCTTCCCCTCTTCCCATTCTTTGTAACTTTGTTCCTATAACTTCTCTCTTTTTTTTTTTTTTTAATAATATTTATATTCTAACTTAGAATTATCTAATATAGGGTTTCCATTATTATTATATATTAATGGTTTAACTCGATAATAAGCTCTCACTGTAGTTTAGCATGGGGGAATTATTGTTCCTTATCTTTCATCTGTAATAGTTTGGTCATTAACTTTTTGCGCTTCTTGGGCTTCAGTTTTTGCAAAAGTATAATTCCCTTTCTTCTTTTTAACTTTTATCTTAGGGCTTCAAGGTCCCTTAAATGTGATTTATTGGACCTTCTTAACTAATAGATTTTTTTTTTTTTTTTATAATGAATTTAAAATTTTATACTGTTAATGCAAGTACTTTGAGTTGTGTCCCCCACCGGCTCTCTCTCTCTGTCAAGTTGAATTTTATTGAACTTTTCATCCATCTGTTTTGCTTGCAGGTAGCTAAGAGTATCAAGATTGTGATGTCATCAAGATTAGCGTCAATACTCATCACACTTGACATGGAAACCATTCAAGATGCACATCTGTGTATAACTGCTGATATTGTGAAAGAATCAATTTTACAAACTCCAAGAATCAAATTGAAGGAACAGGTAAAAATTTTTAGTGGTCAGTTTTAAATTTTGGCACCTTTTTCCTAACATTTCATATTATTGCCATGTTGATCTGCAGCATATCAAGGTTTTGGATTTTAGGAAGTTGGAAATTTTTCCTCCAGTTGACAAAAGTAAAATTCATTTTGAACTCCATTCTCTGAAAAAAGTGCTTCCAATGATTATAGTAAAGGTGAATTTTTGGAATATGTTGTAAGTATAATGCTGCTTATTTATCTTCTGGTTGGAGCTGGTGACAGCATATACTGTCATTTGTTGACAGGGCATAAAAACAGTTGAGCGTGTTGTTATTGCTGAGAAAGAAAAAGATAAGGAAAAAAAGAAAGCTAAGGAGAATGAAGAAGATAAGAAAAAATACCGATTGTTGGTTGAAGGGTTAGTTTACTTAAACATTTAACTATATTCTACTCTTTCTACTGCATTTAATCAATTTTTAGTTTAATTTCTTAAGTAAAGCCATGTGCTTATTTTGAAGTTGCTGTTCTCACATATTTTTGTGATATGTGTACATTTATCATAGCCCTAACTTTTGCCTGTTTTGAGTGTGGACATAGGACGTTAGAAAATTGTAACTGAATGTTCTAATCCAATCTTTTTATTGGTATTGCAAGAAATCAACCCTTATTCTTCTATGAAAATAGTCATTGGCTGATCCTTTTGTTGCAGCATAAGTTATGGAATTCTTTTTCTGGATTGAAATGTAATGCATGTGTGTACAAAAATTGGTGTATATTTTACCCTAATGGTAGAATGCTTGGCTTTTAGGATTACCATGCTTACAAGATTGCATATTTACGACTTTTTCCCTGTTACATTAGCTATCCACTAAATTTCCAGACTGTGGGGTTGCATAATTTCTAATGTACGTCTCATTCTTGAGATTATGTAAAATAACAGGCAGGTGTATTCAAGGACTTCAATCTGCTGAAACTAATAGATTAAGTGTCTCTATGAGGGGCAATTAGATCTCCTTAATATTATCTTGAGAACGTACTGAATGCACGTGCCAATTCTAGGCTATGAGCTCTGTCCAAGAAATCAAAGTGGTTGAAGGCAACATAGCTCTCATTTGAAATCGGAGCAAAAAATTACATTTTCTGTGCATATACATTAAAAAAATAATAATAAATAATAAGAAAGAAATCCTCAGATTTTTATTGAATATAAAAATTTCTAGAATCTGAATCAAGAATAGTTTGCTTTAAGACCACCATTGTAGTGAATAAAAAAGTAAAGTGGGTTGTGGCTTATTGCTTGACATCTATCATAAAATCATGATACAGATGGATGTCTCTTAAGTTTGTGTCAATTATAAAGTGTGTATTTGGCTTGTGAAATATAAAATGCATCTTTATTGTGTACCATATTCCATTTTTTTTCCAAGAATAGTTTCCTTTAAGACCACTATTGTAGTGAAGAAAAAAGTAGAGTGGGTTGTCGCTTATTGCTTGACATCTATCATAAAATCATGGCACAGATACAGATGGATGTTTCTCAAGTTTGTGTCAATTATAAAGTGTGTATTTGGCTTGTGAAATATAAAATGCATCTTTATTGTGTACCATATTCCTTTTTTTTTTTAATTGTCTTTGCATACTTTTAGCACGGGCCTCCTAGCAGTTATGGGAACCGAAGGAATTGATGGGTGTAAAACAAAGAGTAATCACATTATTGAAGTACAACAAACTCTTGGAATTGAAGCTGCAAGAACGTGCATAATTGATGAGATTAATGTAACCATGAAACATCATGGCATGAGCATAGACATACGCCATATGATGCTTCTGGCAGATCTGATGACATTTAGGGTGAGTTGTTCATTTCTTTTCTGTGAGATTATGTTGTGTTTATTACCTGAAACTGATGCCTGCAAAATTAGAGTATGCTGTATTGTTTCAAGTGTGCAATAGTGGAAGATGCTGTATGGTCACATGTGATTGATTATTGTACAGGGTGAAGTTCTTGGAATCACTAGATTTGGAATTCAAAAAATGGACAAAAGTGTATTGATGTTGGCTTCCTTTGAGAAGACAGCAGATCACCTTTTCAATGCTTCTGTAAATGGGAGGGAGGATAGAATTGAGGGAGTAAGTGAATGCATCATTATGGGCATCCCAATGCAGCTAGGTACTGGAATACTCAAAGTTAGACAAAGGTAAGAACACAATATATATTATACAATTCTAGAAATGACAATGTCTGTGAACCAATTTGCTTTCCAGCACATTATAAGATAACTTGTTGAGAACTTTACATTTATTTCGAAGCACCTCCCTTTCCCCAACAGGCAGGTGCAGACAAGCAGGATGGTGTCTTTTGTAGAATTTTTGGAATATATAGAAGGTCATTTCCATTTGTCAGCTGAACAATTTGGCCTAAAGGCATTTTACTACAGCTAAAATTTATTTCAGAATAAGCCCTCTATTCTTGGATAAGCTTCACATTCTGATTTTATACATCTCCATGGAACTACAACACTATTTAAATTCAATTCTTTATTCTGTCTGTTAAGATGTTAGGAAGAATCTCAAATTTTGAATGAGATTCTTTATTTTTTGAATGAAATTGAATTCTTTATTCTGTCTGTTAAAATGTTAATGGGTCTAATGAGTCAGTTGCATTATATTAGACAAGTTTTCATTTGCAGTTTATAAACATGGTATTTCTCAATTTGGGTTAATTGTGTTTTCTTATTTCAGAGATATTGTGCCTCCACTGCTGAGCTATCGGGCACCAGATCCAATTATCTCTTGACTTCACCTACTATTTCAAACTCCGAAGCAAGGTTTTCAAATTTTGCAATGCATTATAGTAACTGTACCAGACTGAAGGGTGCAAGATGTTGCTTAGAGACATCCAAGTGAATAGTTAACGTTAATTTTGTTGTACCATAACACATTTAGGAAAATCGGCTTTTAGATCAAAACCATTCCCCATCCAGATGTCCTTGTTTGCATTAACTAGATGGCTAATATTTTGGTAAGGCAAGTGCATCCATTCCTGGTCAATCCTGATGTCAGATGGATAAGTTTGTTCATTAAATGTTTGGCAGAGGGAGGGATGAGGTCCTGTGTAAAATGGATTCTCACCAGACAGCCAACTTAAAGGAGCTTCCCAGCGAGATCAGAGTCTGGGCTTACCTGCTCCAAAAGTTCTACAGGTTTTTGCTTTCTTTGATATGTTTTAACTATATATTCCCAGAAATTTAGGGCCTCTCTGTACAGAATTGAAATATAATTAATTAGTTTTGAAAGTAATGGATAAGGAAAAGGTGTCTGACACTGACAGTATGCTTCCCAAGTGGCGACCCATCTTTTCTTTAGGGAGATCATTTTTTTGTTTCCTCTATTCCTCACTTTGTTTTCGTTGTTTTTCTTAATTCTGATTATAAGCCTTTCTCGAAACCTTTGCCAATCTCTTTAAATCTTACTCGGATTCTTTGTTCATCAATTTTCTTCCATTAATTTATGACCTCTTAAATCAAATTTGACTCTGACAAATAACAAAAAAATGAGGCCATGAATCCCTCTCCATGATATAATTTTAATTAATTAATATTCGAAAGGAATGTTTTCAAATAAAACAAAGCAAATTACGATTAGATAATGCTGATAAGCAAATTTACTCGTACTATATTTTAATGAAATTCTCCCTTTTTACCACACATGACAAGGCTTTCCTACAAGCTTTGACTCTTTGGTAGGTTTTACTTCTAGTGATATCTGTTGCATGTTATATTATAGTTCAAAAGAATAACCTCAATCATAGACTGATCACAACTCCAGTTGCCAGGGAGTGTGAGTGTAAGTGTCTTAAAGAGGTTGCGACACAATCATCAGAAAACTCAAAGTGTCAAACTTACAGAGTGAAGTCATGTGATAAGTGGAAGACAGAATGTCCTTTCAGCATTGTCAACATGAAAGACTCATATCTCTCTCTTAGATCTGAACATTTGTATATGACTTGTTTCTTCTTCTGGATTTGAAATACGGGAAATGTTAGCTATCTTTTATACACACACTTTCTAGTTGTATTGCACTGTTATTTAATTAAAATAATGCCTATGAACATTAACTCAAATATCAATTATTGAATTTTTATGTTTATGTTGACGCGAAGTTTTGATAGACACGAGTCCAGTATAACAAGTAAAAATTGCACAAGAGAGTGTTATTAATATACCTCTTTAAAGCAATTTGCAGTGCAAGAAGAAGTTGAGTCTGTTTAGCAGCTTCACAAAGAACTACAAGAAAGTCAATTTTGTGATCTGGGTCGCCGCCGCAGTACCATGGCACTTGCTATATGCCTAATCTGCCTCTTAATCCACTCCACCCAGATCATTTTTATACAGAATCTACTAGTAGTACCAAAGTTTTCAACCACTTAAAGCATTCAAGCATTTTGAAGGCACCCCCTTCATTCATTCGATTTTGTACAGAATAATACAAAGAAATCAACAAGGAGAACCAACGATATCTTAGAAATTTAATGCTCTTACCCATGCATGTTACAGAGCCTCTGCATATGAAACGTAAAATTTTCAAGAAAAAATGAGTCCATATACAAATGGATATGAAGAAAAAAATTTATGGACGTGAAACTCAAGAACAGAATGTCACTTCATATGCTCGATTCAAAGATGATTGGAACTTTGTTTAGACTTTTGGACATACCATTTATTTTGGATACTTGCAAACGGTTATTTGCAAATGGGAACTATCCTGATCAGACGAATAATGTCTGATGAAAGCTCTTCTCCACCAAACCTCGAATGCTCTCTGAATATTGGGACAATCGGCCCCTTTATTAAGAAATCGATCAAACCAATTAAGCAAAATAGCCTGCTGTTGTAGCAATGGCAGGGTAAGAATTGTCTGGCTCAGGCCATCTTCAACCAACTTCCTATCTACAGATCTACAAGCCCTTTTCATCCATCCAAAATCTTCATACAGAGCTTCCAACCATGTGGATAACAAAGAAAAGCGGGTATCTTTTGGCACCAAAATATGTCCTTTCCCAATTGCAATACATAGTTGTGCAGTGATTCTGCTGATTTCATGCCGGTACATGGTAGGAATCTTTGAATGGAGAATTGCAAGCTCCTTCTGATCTGTCCATAGTTTCACAAATTCATCAGCCATTTTCTTTTCAATTAGTATATCAACAAGCCACTGCAAATTGTCAGCTTCTCGAGCTATTTCCGCCATTAAAACCCCTCGATCCCGTCTGCCATCGTCTGCACATGTAGCTTCTGATAAGCAGAGGATAAGAGAGGTAAGACATCTATGGCACAGACTATAAAGGGTATCTTTAGAGACATCAAGCCTATTGTCATAATCTGATGTATCTTCTTTGAGTAAGCGAGAAATTAAAGTTTTCATCTCTCGACGGGCTTTGTCATCTTTAGCTTGTAGAACACCACCCAGAAGTTTCAAGAAGATGTCATCCGCTGTTGTAGAAGTTGATGGTTCAGATGTTACTCTCTGCAAAACTTCGATTGAGTCTTGAAGCTCAAGTTCATTGAGAATGCATAGGACTTTCTCCTCATCATCCTCAGACCATGGAACAGCTTCCAAATACTCCAAGCATGACATGATCCCCATATCAAACATAACAGCAGCAGACACCTATAACAGAACACTAATATTACAAAAATTTGACTACAACAGAACTGATACAACAAAGGAAAAGAAAATGGTCATTCTTATCCTGAATACAGCAATAAAAGGATAGTGCAACGATTTCTTTAAGCATTTCAAATCTTTACTATCTGCTTCCCAAGAAGGATAAGATTTAAGAAGACTGATTATCTTGTACGTTGCTTATTATTGGCAAAAATGGATGGCTCAATCCAACAAAGCTGAGAAGTAAACCTCAAATGGATCAAGTTGGTAATCACAAATAATGAAAAGTAAAAGATTTAGGCTTAAATAATTACCTTTCTACTAAATTTTTGCAGTAACTAAATAAACCCTATCCACAAATAGCAAATTGAGACGCTATAACCAGAACCAGAAAGCTAAATCCAATTTGAAGAATACAGCAGTAATATATTCCCCGCCAAACCTAACTAAAAACTAGCTGCATTTCCTCATAACAACAATATCAAATCATCTTCTAGCACAAAAGTGAAAGAATGCAAAGAACAAAAAATTTTACTAAACCAAAAAAATAGTAAAATAAAATAAATTAAAAAACATTTCCTTCAATAATACTCAACTTTCTCACTCAACATCACAAAGGGTAAAAATAAAGCAAGCAAAACATTCGCATTATGAGCCAAACCCACAAGCAATGTTCAAAGCAGCAATTTCAGTGATGCCCACATTAAAAAAAAAAAAAAAAAAAAAACAAACAAAACAAAACAAAAAAATTGTAATACTAATTTGCCTTCATCCACCAAGTACACAGATTATATAGATATGCATATATATACCTTGAGCAAAGCCAAGACCCTGTCGAGATCCTCACCAAGAAATTTCTTTTTCAAGTCCTCGCAATACATCAAGACCACAATCTCCACATACACTTCCACATCATCACACTCACTTATCTCCACCATGTGCAACATCTCTCTATTTTCTCTATCTTTTCTAGCCAATTTCTCAGCAAAAAACCTGCTTTTCTCCGATAAAACTTTCTTGTGCACATCCATGCACACTCTAAACCCATCTTTCCCAACCACTGTGAGCCGCACATCACCTGGCCCCAGCCCAAGATAATTAACACCATCACTGGCGCTTTTAGGGTTCTTCAAGTCTGATAAGAGTTTAAAGATTCTTGATTGGGATTTGATGGGCTTGTTGGTCTCCTGTAGTTGCTCATGGGACATCATTTCAAAGAGAGTTGGGTGGTGTGCTGATTGCGCATGACTCGGTCTAGTCATCTCAGCAAGTTGGGGTTGCGGTTGTGATTGTGGTGGTGGTGAAGAGGAAGGAGAGTAAAGCCTTGAGAGTGATGCGGTCCTTGATGGTGAAAATGAGAGTGTTGGGTCCGATATGAAGCCTTGTTTTATCATTGCTGAGACTTCTCTTGTCGACATTGAATCGAATCTTCCACCAAGATTCTAATTGATTAGAAAAGAAAATAGAAAATAATAAACTTCTGAGAAAGTTTGGAACTTTAACAGAAAACCAAAAATGAAATTACTAAAAACAGATGGGATTACCTTGTTAGTTAACAAGATAAAATTTTCTGGAAATGAAACGTTGGAACATTGAAAGGATAATCACAGTGATTGACAAGAATAAGACTTCTCTGGGAAGTAGAGAGATCTTCCCGGAAAGTTGAAACCTTTAACAGAAAACCAGAAATGAAATTACTAAAAACAGAAAAACAAAAATGGGGTTTTCTTGTTAGTTAGCAAGAAGTAAAAATTTCCTGGAAAATGAAACGTCGGAACATCGAAAGGACACTCTCAGAGACTGACAAGAATAAGAATTTTCTGGGATGTAGAGAGGTTTTCCGGGAAAACGAAAGAGGGAGAGAGTGAATGTCGAAGTGCCAGTGGTGTGGGAATCCAAGAAGTGGTGAAGTACGGTGGATCTACAAATGCAGGATGTGAGAGGAATAACAGTAAAGTGATGTGTTAACTATAATTACAATCAACTTACGGTAACCTAAAAAATCGGTTCTTTTTTAAAGAAGAGAGAGAGTGATTATTACTTGCACGTGCGCGCTCCATTCACCACCACAACTTATGAAAATTTATCAAAATAACCTAATTTAAGGTATCTTTTACAAATAATTAACGTTCTAATTTTTTTAATTTATCTATTCAAATATAGGTAAATAATAATTATATCTTGATAAGTTAAAATAGATAGTTCGACGAATCAAAAAAAAAATCTGACAAGTTAAAATAATAATATGATAAATCAAATGATAGTTCGTAAGTTAAATGATGGTTCGGTGAGTCAAATGACTATCCGATAAATTAAAATGATAGTTTGATAAGTCAAAATAACTGTCTCATAAGTTAAAATAACTGTCTAACAAATTAAAATGATTATCCGATGAGTCGAAATGACTGTTCTGTGAGTTGAAATGATTATTCGATGAGTCAAAATAATTATTCAATAAGTTGAAATAACGATTCGATAAATTTTTTAGTGATTATCTGATTGAAAAGTATTAGAGTAAAGAAGATGTATTTATATATTATATATGGACGAATATAATGGTTATAAAACTTAAAATAAGTAGAAAAATAAAAGAAAAGAACGAGGTTGATTATTTTTTAAAGACTACCCTCCTCATATGTGGCTATTTTAGTTAATTTCCCCTGAACTTACGGGCGCGTACACACAAACTCAATTGTCAACATTGTAGTTGAGCTCGAGTTGAAAGGTGCTTTCTTTCGTGTGTTTTTTTTTTTTTTTTTAAGAAATTGATTAAGGCAAAAATGTTTCATTTTATCTGTAAATTATTGAAAGGCTTTTGTGTTTTGTTATTGTTTTGTTTGTTTCTATAAAACGTTGATTAGAAAAGATGGTTGTGATCCCATTTGATGATAAGAAAAGCACTAGCTTTGCCTTGCCTTTAATTGTTTAGGACTAGAACCGATTCCTTTCCTTTATTAAAAGCAAAAGCAAGTGGTATCTCACAACACTATTTCTGGGATCTAGAGTTAGTTTCTAAACGGAAACATGTCAATGTCTATGTCGGGAGAGCTCCAGTCAATAAGAGGCGGCTTTGGTGTTTTGGAATTTGTATCATCCTCTATTGTTTTCGGCCTTTCAGTCAATAAGTGCATTATTGCCCATTTAATGATAAAGAGTGATGGAGGTGTAGAGGCAATTATAATCCTTCAAGTTCAGGTATATTTACTCTCTTAAAACTGTAATGTTGCTTCAAGTATTGAAGGTGGGGATCCAGAAATATTGACAAATTGTTTCTAGTATTGTTCGAAACACTTTATATTTTAATATAAATAAATAAAATCATAAAAACACTTTCTAGTATTGTTTTCTAAAGAAACATAGCACACTTGGGACCAGTTCACAGACAGTCGTAATAAAGTGAGGTTCTGCCTGTCCTATCCCATCCCACTATGTCAGCCTACCTACTAAATATGCCAGTCCCAGATTCCAGTCTGTTACCCTACAGCTACTTTGGGATTTCAAAACAAGTTAAAAAAATATCAAATCAAATTTAAAAGGGTTAATTGCAATGAGTTGGCGAAGGAAATGAACAACAATATGCTTCCAGGACACATGAAGGCCCAGCAGATCCACCATAGCCAAGAACCATAAAGTAGAATAGAATGGTTGGTGAGGGCTTAGCAATTGTATGGATGGAACGTTAACGAGTTCTTTTAAAATTTTGGCCGTGGAATTAATATGCACCAGAAAACCGGTAGCAATTTTAGCCTTTTTTAATAGACAAGTTTGCTTCAAGAGAGAGAACTTATTGTATTGACTGGCCTTGTTTGGGTTTACATCAGGATCTTTACTTTCATAATCACCATCTCAACAAAATATATGCCAAATTGAAGAAAAGTGGATGATGAAATTTAATGCAGGAAAGCGATAGGAATAATTGTTATTATTCTATGTGCAAGTGATGAAAATTAAGTATGCATTGGTTTGATCAAAGTATCAAGTACATATGAGAGTTACATGCGTAATATAATAGGAAAATAGAATATGACATATGACATTTTACATTTTACATTAATATTAAAACGTGTGAGAATTACAATGTTTTCTTGTTCTCCTTGTAAAATTTTTTAATTGATTAGTACAATATTGTCTGGACCAACAAGTAAGAAGCTAGGCAGAATATTTGTTGGGCTTGTTTCAGAGGAATGAAAAAAAAAAATAGTTGTGGACAGAGAATGAATTGACTAACTTTTCATTAATAATAAACTTGCAGAGTAAACCTGCTGCAAGATAGATTACGAACCATTAAACCATGCACACATTACATAAGGCATATACAAAATTCTCAAGTTCCTTCTACACATTGCTTCCAGATTTAATTAGCTATATCCATGACAATGCCGAGGGGAACAGAAGCAAATTCCAGGAAACTCTTATTGCTCGGCACGTTGAGGAGCTCCCCAGATCCTCTTCCTGAGTAGCACATGCATTTCGAAAAGAAATATGGAACACATTGTGTTCAAAATAACATAGCAAGAGACCTATTAGAAAACATTGATTTGCAGATCCTGTAGTTCAGGATCCACAACTTTATCTTCTTTCTCAGCATCAGTTCCAAAGAGAGGAGCTTCAAGCTCAGGTGGGTTCTGGACATGAGTACCAAATAGATGTTAGTAACAATTCAAACAAGCTCATAACAAAAATTATTTGATATCTACTACTACTTGTGGATAGGATTTATTGATTTTACCATGCAACGAACTAATGCCCAGTTCACGCCCTTGAAAAAAGGGTGCTTCTTAACCTCGTTTGCTCCTTCACGTGAACCTAATCTATTTTTAGGATCTCTGTGCAACAACCGGTACATCAGCTGCTTTGCATGGAGACTTACCTGCACCAAGATGACATATAAATCATTGAACACCAAGACAGTTTGATCGTAATCTAGCACTAAAGAGTTCCTTCAGTCCATGTATAAGTGCACAACATAATCACATATTGCTAGACTGAAGTTTGCTGATTATTAAACAAAAATCATCTCCGCAGATATCACAGAAGCAAATTTATGGTTAGTTGCTAGTATAAGTATGGTTAATACAGCTAGTTTAAGTAATTACAGTTCTCTGAAAGCAGTATCAAATGCAAAATTGTCTTATTTCTACTATTATCAACAAAATTATGGAAGTGTTTCATAAACCAGTTTAACATGAGGTATTAGCTGTCAAAGAGAAATATGAAGATGGAAGATCTTACCGGTGTACTTCCTGGAAATTTAAGATCCTTGTGAAGAATATTCGCAAATGTTTTTTGTCTTGTCTTTCCCCTAAATGGTGTATACCCATAAAGCATTTCATACAGAAGAATGCCTGAAAAAGAAAATAGCATTAGAAAGTAGTATGTAAGTTACAGAACAAAGAGCAGGAGAACATTCTTCTCAAGGAAAAATAAGCACTAATATAGTTTCCGTTTGCTTCAAAGAACATGGAATTACCCAGAGCCCACCAGTCCACAGCACTTGTGTGGCCTGCCGCAGTTATAATTTCCTGCAAAGGGGAAAAAAATGGCTTTAATTGGCATATCTAAAAAATGTTTTAAGAATTAAATTACTGCTTAGAGATTATTTAGGGAAAGAAACAGATAGAATTTGTGCAACTACAACTGTATGTTCTATATATGCTTGTGATCCTCAACATTCTGTGCGATTACTCAAGGAGAGAGATGAAACAGTCATATCTTAGCTTTGTTTTGGTATACTAGCAGAGTAAACATACAGGAGCTATATACTCTTCTGTGCCAACAAAAGAATTGGATGCCCGCATAGGTTCAGCCATAAAGATTGGTTTCTGTTGATTTTGGTGCTGCTTTTTCTTTTCATTTATAGCTGGAATCAAAAGCTGCAAATTGAAAAACAAGAATATCAGTTCTCTATTACTGTAAAGCTCTTGATTAAGAAGAAAATAAGACAGTTAAATAGTAAATTAAAATAAGGTAGCTGCAAACCTGTGGTTTACAAGATGTTAAACACGATAAATCGAAATCTGTCAAGGACACATGTCCATTGCTCTGGAGTAAGACATTTTCAGGTTTTAAATCCCTGTATATTACACCTGCAGTCAAAATAACAGAAAGACACATCAAATTATAAGTTGTCAGATTCACTTTTGGGGATTTAAACCTGCAAACAAATTTTGAATCTTTGCAACAGAAAAACTAACTCCAACTTCATTTTAATTTACTCGAAGGAAAACAAATTGTTAATCAGGTAAACTCTACCTTGACAGTGAAGATACTCCAATGCCACAATTACCTCGGCAGCATAGAATCTACAATGATCAAACAATTATGTATTAGTTCAGACAAAATTGTGAGTCAAACAAGTAACCGGCTCCAAATAGTATGACCAGAAGGACAAGTAATTTCTTTTGACAGGAAAACGACCATTACAACTGATTTGAAAGGTTTAGAACAATATATATAAAATGAAGAAAGATTACCATGAGGTCAACCATCATAATAATCAGTTTCAATGCACGAGATCTAAAAGTTTTTGAACATGGTTAAAGAGGCCTATTTTTGCTTCAGATTGTAGAATCTTACTTCATAGCATGAAAAATAATTGCGCTATCAAGAATTAATTCCATAAGCAATATTCAAGTCCAAATTTCTTTTTTGCTTTTAAGTGTGATGAAGTATGATATAATTGAAATTACCTAACAGCATCTTCCTTAAGGACCTTTGTGGGTTGTCTGTCCAGAAGCAGGAAAAGCTCTCCGCCAGGGCAGTAATCAGTTATCAAACAGATATGTGTTTTTGTCTGCAAAGTGACCAAATATTTAGAACTAATCCAACGTAACCATACAAATGCAAGTCAAGAGGAGTAGGTCTATATGTGATGCAACTGGTTGTAACTTTAGAACTAGAAACAATTAGATAACAAAGCATTAAGGAAGAAGTTGTTTATATCAAATGAAAGTTAAAAAGAAAGTGGCACTACGAAAATAGAAACTTAGGAATGTGGACATAAATCATAAATTTATTTTATAATGAATATCATGAGTATTCTTAACTCATATGTCAAATATTACTTCAACAATTTAGCTAACATATTCATAACATGTCATAAAGTTGATAATCAATTTATGACAACCTTATAGATTCCCAAAATTCATATTTAAGTTACACATAACCTGAAATGAAGCATATAATGCAGGAAGAAAAGGATGGTCCAACATGTCGAGAATTTCTCTCTCTGCACAAGCCCGGTGCACCTGCAGCAAAGAAGTCATATAAAGAGACATGAGTAAAAGTAGTTAACAGTCTATGAAGAACTATATTGAAACTAATTAGATGTCTACAGAATGCTGAAGAAGCTGCTTATTCGAACTTTTTTAATCCAAAGGTATAGAACTAAAAAGGTTATTTTCTATATTGGCACTGACAAACGGGTAATAGGTTCATTTCACAAAGATGCCCACCATGAGTAGCAGAACACTGGACCACCACAGGATTCCATAGTTTAATTGAAAGGAAATGCCAAGATGTTAGGCAGACACAGAAACAGAGGAGTCATATTTGAGTCAGTTACACCAACTATAGATGACAAACATAGATAGCTGAAGACAATAACATGATAGGACTAGATGGAGCTTTTATAGCTGCAAGTAGAAGTACAAGAAGTTGTTTGGACACAAGTCAGTTTGAATACCTTGTTGCGGTTGAGCATGATACCCTTATCCATAGCTTTCAAAGCAAAATACTGGCCGGTTCCACACAATTCAACCAAATGGACACTGCCATACCAATCAGTAACTCCAATTAATCATTTAGAACCACTAGAGAATCAACATTCCAAACTGGTACACAATATTGAGGAGGAGGCAGGAAAATGAGAAAAACAAACAGACCTGCCAGTATCACCAGATCCCAGAGGTTTTATTGGCCTAAAATTTTTTAGACCAATCTGTTCGCCGCTATCTAGAATCTGCAAGATTATGTAATTAAATAATTAGACACAAAGAAGGTGAACGTAAATGACGCCAATGACTGAACTTCCATTAACTAAGGCCAATTAAAAGCCAGTAATCATCTATAATGCAGATGCAGATAAACATAATAGTAAGTTCCCATGCCTCCTTTTTAATTATATTCTTCTATTATATTTTTGCAAGATATTTTATATAAAACGTCAGAATTATATTGAAAATAAGATTTGATCCCTTCTGCTGTGATTACACACATAATGATACCTTCTGAATAGCTTTCCAAGAGGGGCTATCCTTCCTATGAGGCTTTGGGTGAACCACCTTTGAATGATTTATCCACAAATCTTCTGGTTTCTAAGGGCAATAAAACTTCTTGTCACAAACTCAAAATTGTAACCAAAAACCATTTTCTAGAGTAGTAAATTGGCAATGATCGTACCAAATTGGCGTCTGGAAGTTCTCTTACTGCATCGTCAACATTCTCTGCTGTTTGTCTCACCTGATAAATGCATCAAGCACTCCATCAGTGAATTACATAATTCTATTCATAAAAAATGAGAAATGCAGTGACTTTGAAGTGACAACAAACGACAAATACATAAATGAAGTTCAAACACTGCAGAAGAATTCATAGCATAATTAAAATAAATAAATAAAAGTGAAGCACGCGAAGAGGGTTGGTACCAATTTTTCACCCTTTTCAGCAGCTTCCGCTGGAATACTGTTGCAAAGTGGCTCAATGTGCTCGCTTCCGTCCAGTTGTACCCCAATAAAATACTGCACTTCTCCCTGTTAATCGAAACAAACAGATGGTTATGAAAGGTTACATTTGATTAAATGCAAGCCAAAACATCACATTTGATTTCTCATTTGAATTTTAATCTACACCTTTTGGTCACGCATAGGCTGCAGATGGAACAGGTTCCAGAACTTCTTGCCTGGATTAAATGCAGATGGCAAATAATTAGCTTGTTCTCTAAGTATAGCACTTCAACGCATTATAAAATATAATGTAGCACTCTCTTCTTTGTCTTTCAAGCAATCAAAATGAAATTTGAAGGAACTTCGACAATAAACATACCACTCTTGGTGTAGTTAATGAGCTGTACAGTCACTTCAGTCTGGTTATCAATTGCCTCTCTTATCTTTCTCACAGTGGCGGGATCAGTTTCAGGGCCTTGGAGAAACCTATAACAGTTGAGATCAATTAAATTGTTCATATATTACACTTTCCTTTTACATTGTATTTGCATAAATATCATTTTCTTCAAATCAGGAAACCTGACTGCTTTCACAAGCACTCTTGTCAGAGTACACCACTTCCACTGGTATTGACTCATTTCTCATGTTTATTTCATGTATCAAAACATTTCTATCCTACTTATTTTCGCTCAGTAAACAAGAAATCACTTCTACAAAAGAGAAACTTCGGGTAACTAAACATATTATTTTTATCATCAAAAGTTGATAAAATGGTCCTACATATAGAGGTCTTGTTTGGATGACGCGTATCTTCATTTTGATGATAATTAAACAAACAAATTAACAGATCCGCAAACATTGCTCTTAAAGGAGGGTCTTGGAAGGGGTACCCCTTCTACCTAGGGGCTATCACCTGGTATTGCTTTGGCCGAGAAGGTGCATGCAACCGCCCTTGGCTTGCATGAATGGTTACGGGAAACGTGCCCGCTTATCTGTTTCCTCCTCCAAATGGGAGGCGTTACACATGTAGAGAACACACATGAAACCGTGAAGAGACAAATGTAAAACTATACACATGCAAGCTATGATTTTCTGCAATTCACTTATTCTGTATCCCTACTGCTATGTCCAATGAAGTTTTTACCTAATGGAGCCAATAACTAAGAATTGGAGGAAATTTTCCATATGGGAAATGTCTCTCTAGCAGAGATGACATAACTGAGGATCGAAGGAAATCTATTTGAAGTTAAACAATAATATTCAAACTTTCAATAGTTGGCTTTACATACCAGAGCTCCATATGCGTTTTCTTTTTCTTTTCTTTTCTCTTTTTTTTAAAAAAAAAGAAAAAAAAAAAGTAATTGTCAGAAGTGTGCAGCAATGGTGCGAAATCCGATACACCAGATCTTTTAAGGGGAAGTCTCACAATACTTGGAGATGAAAAACGTCTTTAAATGCTCAAGGTGTGCTGCTATGACTAAAACTACCAAAAATTTCAATATAATCCAGCAGTAGGAAAGTGATAGATGTGTTCTCTATATTTAGTACTAGTAATCTATTAGCATTCAACTTAAATATTCATGCACTCAATGAGCCAAAAGTAAAGCCACAAACATATACCTGCAATTTCGCCCCAAGATTTCTTCACGGCTGTACTCTGTCAGCTCCAGGAAGCTATCAGATGCAAAAATCTGACATACGAAAGCAATTAAAAAATAAGACATTTTATAACTTCATCACCCAAATTTGCTGGAAGGCTAAGAGGACTCAATTGAAAACAAGTACTAAAAAAAAAAAAGGTTGATTCAAGTAATCTTACAATGGGGTTATCAGGCAGCCTTGGATCAGTAATGACAAAGTTCTTCTCTATACGTTCAAGTGTGGTAGCGAGATCAATACCCTTTCTCATTTCCTTCTGTCTTACTTTGTCATCAACAATATCGGACTTCTCCTCATCGCTTTCATCATCATCCAAAAGAACTCCATTATCAAAGCTATCCTTCGTTGGTGATTGTACACTACTTTTTCGATTAATAATCCTGAACCCAAAAAGATAAAGAACGTTTATATAATCAATGCATGAACTTCACTGATCATTCAATTTCTCTAGCAAACCTCCAAGACGACGTAGTACTTCTTATAAATTGAATTTATTGAAAATTGATCGAAATTCTTCAAAGTGTTAATATATTTTCTTACCACATAGGTTAAAGACTATTAATTTTAAAATTATTATACCCCATGAAAGAACGACGACCAGATTTTCTTTCTTTCTTTTCAGGGACCTCAACAATACGTTGCATGGAAACTCTGCGGCCGCCATGCGAGTTCCTTCTGTGAGGAGGTATGTTCTCTGAGTTTCTTCTTACGAGGGCTGCTGCTCTTTCCTCTTCTCCACCACCTTCTGATTTTCTAAAGAAGGGACGATTTGTTGACTCGCTCAGTGAGCGAGGCTTCCTCACTGCTTGCACAAGTTCAGTCACTGAACTCGTCGCCAGTTCCTGTTGCCGGGCTGCGCGCCAAAATTGCGTTACTCTTAGCTTGCTCAATAACAATAAATTATTGCTTCATGCATAATCCATATTTCTCATTTTATATTTCTCATTTAAAAATTTATAGTTATTAAAAATTAATTCGTAATTCTTTTAAATTTCAAACAGGTTACATGTATGAACAAAAAGGTTATCTTGTGCCAAAGAACCACAATTTGATCATAATACAAGAATGATAATTTCTTCCGGAGCCCCAAAAACGAAATTAATATATTTTTTTATTTTGATGAAAATGCTTTGATTTTTATTAGATATTGTTAGTTTCGGATACAAAGTTCGTTACAATTTTGTTCTCGGATTATACAATCATAGAAATTGAATTAATTAAGGAAGAACAGAAGTGTATACCATCGTATCGAATCAAAGACTCGGGCAATCCATTGGGACGAAGGGACTTATCCTTGGTCCCCTCAGTGTGCTTGCTCACCTCCACTTGCATGCTGCCAAATCATCAAACAGATTAAACATCACAATCTAATCATCCCATCACCATTCAATATCTGTACAATCGTTACTGCAACATTGTTAGATTATGTGTTCATTGCAGCTAGTAGATTGACCCACATCGATATTCCATATTCAACTCCTCCTCACCAAGCGAATACCAATTGAATCCTGTCACTATTAGTGACAAAGAATAATGTTGTGGGCATCCCGCTGGAATAAAAGCTTCAATAATTGTGGTGCTATAGGGCATATAGCTACATTCGTTTCTCTTCACTTCAGTCTACCAACGAACCTACCTACCCCTTAGGGGTTATCGCATGTGCCCTATGTGTTTGTGTTGTGGGACACATAGCCACACATTTGCAATCAGGGAGAGTAACGCCAACACCCCTACTGTAATGTTTGAGCTAATTTCTTAGATTTAGAGACTTTGACCTTTATATCGGAAATTAGACGTTGCACTTGATTATCACCCAAATTTGCTATGAGATCATACTGATTGATAGTAATAATTGGAAAAGATAAGGAAAGCTCTAAGGTTCAATCTAATATATAAGATTAAGATATATTTGCATGTCTTCTTTTAGAATTGAATTATTCTTTTGAATTTTAGATTATTTTTCTTACCAATTTGGTGATTCATTATTAAATTAAACAAAATTAGAAGAAAAATAAAGGGTAAATAAAGAATCTAACCCAATAAATTTGAGCACATTTCCATCTTCATCTTTAATGGGTGCAATAGTAAGAAGGTTCCAAAACGGTGTCCCATCTTTCTTGTAATTTAGCAACCTTCCACAATAAGTCTGTCCACTCTGTAATGCTTCCCTGATCTTTGCCACGTCTTCTGGGTCTGTACCCGACCCCTGTAAAAACCGACTTGACCCACCCAAAAAAAAAGGAGAATAAAATATCAAAATTACCATTCAGACCGTTATTACAGTTAAGTAGAAGGAATTGAATAGAATATTATATTACCAGTTCCTGCCGACAACCTCCCTAGAGGTGTACCCGGTCATCTTGAAGAACCCGGCACTTGCATATAGAATCGGGTAATCGGGTTTGGTAGCATCCGCAACCACAAACGTTTGCTGAAATGTCGATAAGGCATCTTTCAAGTCCTCTGACACTCTGGGAAATCCTCTTTCTTTCCCTCCATCATCCGACATTTCCCCGGAGGTCCGAACCGAATTGCCCGAATTCCGCTGAGAAGTACCAGGTCGGTTATTCGGTTCATCCCCACCCGAAGTCCGGACTGCAACCCCTTGTGGTTTCCCTGTCTCGTTATCGGTTTTCAAAACCAGGCCCCACTCTGCAGCCCTCTGTGCCGCCATGCCAACTTCACCGGACACTTGCTTCGTCACCGTTGATTTTCCATCATCACTGGTGATCTTCTGCGTCAGGGGTGATGATTGTTGTGGGGTGGCAGAGTCCTTGAGGGCCATCCATGTGGTGATTTCCTCGCCCCGACCCGATTTCGAATTGAGCTTGGCAGGATCGGATTCGGGGCTGCTGCTGCTCCGTTGCTCTTTCCAGCTTTGCCATGTGGGCTGCTGCGGGAGAAACGCCGGATTGGTGGGTCGGGTCGAGTAAGTGGAAGGATTAAACACTTCCAATGAGCCACGGGAGTCTCTAGGGAGAGGTGGCGCCTTGGATGATTGCTTGGAAGATTTATCTGATGGTTCCATCCTGCAACAATTATAATTTAGTAACAACTGGAATACTTACAATTTATCCAAAAAAGTAATTTACAAAATTGATATTTCTGTTATCCTTCACTGTAGATTTTTCATGGTAATTGATTATGTTTCATTTTCAATTCATGTATAAATGGTGTGGGACAATGATGTGAAGAGAGCGATGTCTTGGACATGAAATGAGAGGTGGAAATGAAGCATACAACTTTTAATATGGAGGCATTATCAAGGAGTTTTAGGTCAGTTAAAAAAGATCTACACCACTAGGTTGTGAGAGGGTAATGGTTAGGTAGCTACCAGAAACTCTGAGCACCTCATACTTTTTTCTTGGTAGTCTCTGTCAAAGGCATGAACACATATTTGCAAGGCTCATTTCTGAGGGTGTTGGTATGCATCAGTGCACTAAAAACAGCTAAAAGTTATACTACTGTTGAAGTATGAAATTTGTCTGGATATTTCTCTGGTTAATGAAAGAAGGGTACCCACCACGACAGCTATTTGCTGTCGTGTGAGAGTGAAAGAAAACCAATCCCATTAAAATGGAAAAACAGATGAAATAAAATAAAAAATCTATGGATATGTAATCTCGAATTTGAACCAAATTAATGTAATAATTATACCAAGTGCCAAAAGTATGCAAAATCATAGACCTTCATGGCAAGAAATATCATAATTCTCTCTACCTTGTATCAGAATTCTCCTCAACTGGGCACAGTTGATCAGTTTATGATTTTAACGCATCAGAAGCAAAGAGTTGAAGAAAGTTACCTGAAGCAAAGCTGATGATCTCGGGTGAATCAGATTTTCTTTGTAGTTCTTTTTTTGTTTTCAGAAGGAACTCAACTACTAGTCTGCTAGACAAGTAAATGAACTAAAATTGAGCAAGCAACATGAACTAGTTTGGTTGATATCACGGTAAAGAGCAGCTGACAGAAGGAGAGGGAAAGAAGCGGCGAGTAGATAATGGAAGACGAACCACTTTTAATGGCAAAAAGGCAAAGAAAAGATCAAACGGACGGACAATGATTGTAGAAAAGGTTAGGCTTCCCATCCCTGTACAACGAAATTTGACATGGCGCTTGCTCGTATCCCTATATCTTGATCAATCATGTACCATAAAAAAATGCTTTCAGAAAACAAATTGTTGTTTGTTTTCCTCGTAATCAATCACCATGCCGTATGATCGATCTGCTGGGTGTTTTTACAGATGGGAAATGAGTTGGCAACAAGAACACAACAGAAGAAGAAGCAAAAGAGTCCTCTAAATAGCACGTTGAAAGTTGCAGGCTCTACCGACCAGGGCCTTGCTGGGCAATACTTCTTGTGTCTCCGTGTCTCAATAGTGGCGAGAAATCTTGGGATAATAATCCTGCTTAAATTTCATTTCCAATCTTCTGAATGCCTTCCAAATTTCAATTTAGTCCTCTGCAACTCTAATTTTTTAATACAAATATAGAAAATTTCGAATGTTGTCCTATTTTACTTTAATGAACAAAAACTTGAAAAATTAAAAGAATGGACAAAAAAAGACACTGTTTAAGTTTGATTTATTTTTTAAAAATTTTAAATATCATAATATTTTGCCAATTGATTGAATATACATTCATTTGGGATTTAAAAAAAAAATCTCTTATTTAAATCAGATGTGGCTTTATATTCAGAGTAATCAATACATTAATTATTTAACGGGTGTCCTCAAAATGTTTTAATGGCACAATTTAATAACAATTTTTAAAAAAGCAATGTAAATTATCTATGATCTAAAGAATAATACTATATCAAACCGATAAGGCATGAAGTAGAGACATAGAAATTGCCTCTAATGATGCCCTGTTGTGGCACACCTGTCGATCGGCTTCGAACCCAGATCCATGTCCATTTCCAAATTCCAACACAGATACTCAAGGAAACATTAGTGTACTTCGTGAGTTGTGACTTCGAAATCAGTAATTTTAATTTTGTAAAACAGTTTCTTGATATGATGTTTCAGATAATGACTCGAAAACGTATGATAACCAGAGAGCCTGTCCCAACATTTCAAATAATTGTAGTTTCAACATTTACAAGATATTAATAAAATGCAAATATGGGTAATTGTTATTCACAAACCGTAACTTGAATTCTTTAAATGAAAAATACAAAAACATCTATCGAATTCAATACTATCATTTCACAGAATCAATAATGTATACCCACAACACAAAGCCAGAGGCTCCTCAACACCACCATAACTATGCATGAACCTAACAAATAAATCAAAACAAAATCATAAGATAAAAGCACCCAAAAATCAAATCAAGGTTGTATTGATTGGTGTATGTCTCGAGAGGCCAGAAGAGGGTAAGAAGGAATTGTATGCAGTGTTGCCCCCACATGGAGAGTAGGTCCAGAAGCCACGTGAAGCAACTTTTCAATCAATTTAGTGTTTTTTTTTTTTTTTTTTTTATTTCTATCTTATCTGTTCACGGCCGTTGCTTAATCTCTTCTTCGTGGGATGTCACTTCAGAGATCAGAGACTCCCTGTTGCCAAAGTTGTGCCCTTTTCAAACTAGTCCCCACTTTGTAGATAAATAGAGATCAAGCGGACCTCAAATGGTCCCAATCGATGTGCTTGCACTTTCATTGGCCTCAATACTTGGAGGGCATACGCAGAGTATGGGATTCATGCTCACAAGAGGATCTTTTTCACTTTGTCTTAACAGCTAGCTATTCTCCTCCCCAAAAATATATCCCAAATTTGATCAATTTTATTGCTTGTGTAATTGGTCTTAAAGGAGTACGCAAAAGCTACCCACACACAACAACATTGAACTTTCATCATCCCAAAATGTCGATATTTAACAATCTGGTTAAGTGTGTCATGATAACCCATTGCTAAGTGGTCCAACTTCTCATGCTTTCTGCTCCCTCGTCGTAGATGGGTTTCAAGAATCAATCTATTGTCCATGTCTATCGCTAATGCTAAAACAAATGAGAACAAGAATCTAAAAAAAGCATTCATATCAGTTGAGTTGCTTTCTGCTTTCCTCCAGTTTTGGACCATTCATATCAGCTAGTGTATATCAATAGAATAGCATCTAATAAACTCAATTACTAGTCATTTTTGGAACAATTTTCAGTTGCCTAGGTGGGATAGATGTCCCTCTCAGCAAGGCCTTTCTCAGCGTAAAAGCTTGCTTGATTGTATGCTTTATTTTCATAGCAAGTCAATATATAGAAATGCACCTGGGAGATGTTTTGTAATCTTAACTGATGACTAATGCTGACTAACTCATTTGAGTTCTGGTCTAGCTAGGGAGTCTGGTGCAGCAGACCAGCCAAAAAATCGACAGTTGTCAAAGACATCTATCGATCTCTAATTGGTCTGTTGCACCAACTAAGTCGAATGTAGGGTAGACTTTCTCTCATAAATAGTTAGTACTTAACTCAAAAACCTAAAGCTCTCCATTATCTTCGTATATATCAAGTGTCAATTTTTGGGATTCAAAGCTTATTTCTAATTTAAAAGCTAAATTTGCTTCCTTCTAACTTATAACATTTTTCTTTATGACTGCTGCCATTTATAACGAGAAACCTAACTTATATATTTACTGAACCGAGACACTTACCTGGATTAAAGGTGGCGAAACCGATATTTTATTGGAGATAACTCTACCTATGACTTGATATACGTTAAAACTTGCTCAAATAAAAATGGATAAAACTATCTAATTCTTTATTGAATTGATAAACATTAAAATCTTTTCTCAAATAAAAAGGGATAAAAACCCTTAATTATGTTAATTCTTTGTTGGATTGAAATACCTTAGATCCTTTTTAAATAAAAAAGGGTAGAACTACTGAGTTGATATATGTTAAATCATCCTCAAATACAAATGGATAAAAACATTTATTTATTTTAGTTAAAGATATTTATTTTAGTTAAAGATATGTTTAAAAGATTATAATTCTATTTAAAATTGGGTTAACAAAATTAATCTCTTGATGGCAAGAATAGTAATTGGAAAGCCAAAAAAAGGAAAATAAAAATTATATTAAAAAAAAAAACATCTTTAATTCTTTCTTGATCCGAACAATGCTCAGTCCAAGCTCTTTTCCCACAGCCTTTGGCCTCATTTTCCAATAATCTAGAACTGAAAACATGGGAGCTTTTGCACTCGTACATCAAGAAAAACAAACTGGAATCGACGAAGAAAAGTCGAAGCTTCATGATCACAAGAGTTCGAACCGGCTAAGCATGCCACAACTAGGCTTTAGAGGCACACTCGTTTGGTTTTTCATCATCATCACCACCCTCTACGTCCTCTATTCTTCAAACGTTCGCCTAAACAACGATGGCCAAGACTGCAATGATTCTCTTCATCACCCTACCAACTCATCCTTATCAACTACTTCTCTCAAACTCGATGAAAAACATGAAGAAAATACATCGAATCATCTCAAGCTTACTCATGATCAGGAACCGCAAAGATATGACACGCAACTTAAACACATTGCTTTCGGGATAGCAGCTTCATCGAAGCTATGGGACAAAAGGAAAGAGTATATAAAGCTATGGTGGAGGCCGAAGGAGACGAGAGGGGTGGTTTGGGTGGATAGAGGAGTGAAAACGAGGAGAAGCGAAGGGTTGCCGGAGATAAGGGTTTCTGGGGAGACATCAAAATTCAGCTACTCCAACACGCAGGGACAGAGATCAGCAATAAGGATTTCGAGGGTGGTCTCGGAGATGTTGAGGCTCGGATTGGAGGATGTGAGGTGGTTTGTGATGGGTGATGATGACACAGTTTTTATGGTGGACAATGTGGTCCGAATACTTTCTAAATATGATCATAAGCAGTTTTACTATGTGGGGAGTTCTTCAGAGAGTCATATTCAAAATATCTATTTTTCTTACTCAATGGCGTATGGTGGGGGTGGTTTTGCTATAAGCTATCCTTTGGCTGTACAATTGGAGAAAATGCAGGACAGATGCATACAGCGGTATCCAGGATTGTATGGCAGTGACGACAGAATTCAGGCTTGCATGGCTGAGCTTGGGGTGCCACTGACCAAGGAAGTTGGCTTTCATCAGGTAAGACTTCTCCTTTATTAATGTTGTCAAAAAAGGTAGTCACTTAGGGTGTCGTAAGTGTACACTTCAACACCTTAAGATTGTATAGTACAATTTGAGGCCAGTATAATTTTGTTATAAAAATCATTTTTGATAAATTTTTAATTATTAAATACAATCTTTAGAGTATTTTACAAAATTTTCAAGATATTAAACTATCCTTTAAAAAACAAGGAGGAAACGAAATTAATACTTTCCATGTAAATACAACTTATTTTAGAGATCTACATTTTAATAGTTAGGAAGAAAAAGTGAATTGGTTTCTCTGTGTTTTTGCAGTATGATGTGTACGGACACCTATTAGGCCTTCTAGGAGCCCATCCCGTGGCTCCTCTGGTTTCAATGCACCATCTCGATGTCGTGGCGCCAATATTCCCGGACATGGACCGACCCAGTGCCCTTCGGCACTTATTTGAAGCTGTCAAGCTCGACTCAGCAAGCATAATGCAACAATCAATCTGCTACGACCACTCAAGGTATTGGTCCATCTCTGTCTCATGGGGATACGTGGTTCAAATCTTCAGGGGAGTGATCTCTCCCAGAGAGCTCGAAAGGCCCTCAAGAACATTTCTCAATTGGTACAAGAGAGCTGATTACACAGCTTATTCATTCAATACAAGGCCTGTGTCCAAGCACCCGTGTGAGGAGCCCTTTGTTTTTTATATGAACAAGGTTAGGTACCATCGGGCTAGCCAGCAAACAGTCGGGTTCTACACTATCCGTAAATCTCGCCACCCACGCTGCAGGTGGAGAATGAAGTCTCCAGAGAAACTTGAGACTGTTGTAGTCTTCAAAAGTCCAGACCCTCTCCGTTGGCAGAAGGTAAGCTCACATTGATGTGAAGTAATTTCTTTTCTTGCAATTCACATGCTTCATTCAATCATCATATCTAGATTCCTTAATTTGTATTCATTGGCATTGATTTCATTGCCCATTATTGCAGTCACCGAGGAGGGATTGTTGTAGAGTTCTGCCATCGAAGAATAGCACAATGATGTACATATGGGTGGACAATTGTCTTGATGGTGAGATTACTGAACTGCAGAAGCAACAGAGCACATAGATTTTTTTCTTTTGCATTCGTCTTAAATTTTTTAGACTGTCTAAGGCAATTAGTAGTATAAATTCATTGTTTTTATTAGATTCTTACACCAAAGAGAAAAGCAACTTTTGGAAACATATTACTGAGGGACATTAGCGAAAACTTTGATATGTTTTGCTCTACTTTTTCAATGTAAATCTGATACATGAACATCAACAACTATAGTTACCTCAACAAATTGTAGTTGCAACTCGGTTCTTGCTTCTCTTCTTACCACACTAACGTAGAGAAACTATCCAGTGTGTATTAGCCCTTCTCGATAGGCTTTCATTTTCAATCTATGGAAAAAAAATCTTGATCCCTACTGCAACTATTGACAAGATGAAAATTTCATAGAACTGCTTCCTCATAAAGAACAGACTATTCTTTAATCAGTCTTATTCACTGGATGTGCTAGCGTTTCATTATTGTTGCGCATGATATTCTGAGGGGTACTTGAGCTAATTGGTGATGTAGCAGATGAGAGAATGGCCAGTTCAACATGACTCTCATTCAAAAGCACTGCTGTTTCGGTTAGATGAATCTCTTCAAAATTTCCATCCTTGACCACAATATTCACTGCCGATCAAAGTAAAACACAAAAAGTCTAATTAGGGGATAATAAATTATAGTAAATCAAACTATTTTCTCTGCTTATAAATGAACCTATTCTGCTATTTCGATCTTTACCAAATAACTAAGAACACAAAGAATTGCCCTAAAAAAAAAAGAAGAAATGCAAATATTATCAGCAACTTGAACAATAATTAATCTTGACAGAAAAAAAATATATATATATATATATATGCATCGGCCTTCACCATTTCCGGGAGAAAATAAAATTGACTATTTGTTTTCTATTTATTGACAACATTTTATCGAAGTACTGGAAACAAGAATCACCAGATAAGAACAATGTTAAAGAAGATCAAATTTACCGAAAACAAGACTACCAACAAAGATCAAGAAAGAACGGCCAGAGAGATGATGGGGGGATATAAATAGGCATCATCACCCAAGAGGGAAACAAAAGAAAGAAGTAAAAGATAAAAAAAGGGTTCGTGTAATCTTTCCTAAGAATTTTACCCGGATGAGAGTAGAGCCATAGGATGAAGAAGCTGAGAAAAACAATCAAAGGAATGGCGTGGACACACTTGTGTGGTGGTGGAGATGATGGTCGGGCCAGTGAAACTGGACTTCCCCTCCTGGATTGGCGGACTCCGGAACGTCGAAAGTAGAGAGGAAGATAGCTTGATTCATCCATGATTCTTCTGAGAGAGTGTTTCAGGTGGTGAAGATGATCTTGATTGCTCTGTTTCTGTGCTTTCTTGGAGTCGGAGGAGTAACAATTTGCGAGGTTTGGCATCCGGGGTTCAGTTAGTTAGTCTTGTTAACGACTTTAGGCGGGATAATCTGTTAGGAGTGCCAAGCACGTGACTGCGGCAGTTGATATATTACAACTATTTTCTTTGGTTGGTTATTTATTTATTTTTAATTATTAATAAATAGGTAGGTACTCGGTACAATAT